>JAAAKG020148330.1:0-10275 GCA_010014905.2 Druon quercuslanigerum
ATTCACCGAATTTTTCTCATATCCGCCACAACGTAATTAGTTCAGTAATTCCTCAAGTACAAATTTTTTCCGTGTATTTACGAACCTTCGTTGACCTTTCATGATTAATCAGTAACGACTTACAAGTGTTGAAGACAAGGTTACAGTTATTATCTAAGGGAATGCTTAAAAAATTTGGAACAGAACACTACCGCAAGTTAAACATTTTTTTGTTATAAAAGAACACATTGATTATCCTTATGGTGGTCTCTCTAATTCATGAGAAAAGAAATCAGTAAAATGGAAATAAACACTTGATAATTATATAAAGTATTAATTTTTTTGTGCGAGAGATTCTTATATAGGATCTTATATAGGAACCTATATAGGATCCAATATGTTTCACATATAGGTTCCAACGGAAGTAAATGACATGGGATCCTACAGAAGATCCTATATACGTTTTTGTGCAGGACCCGCTCTCTAATAATATACCTAATGGTACCTTATAATACGTATGTCTCCAGGTGCGCCTGGAAGACCAACAAGACTTTTGCGCAGCCGCAGGTGCCATAGAATACTACTGTGCATCTGGATACAGTATAATACAGGAATTTCATTTCCTATAGGTGGCACCTATAGGTAAAACAGATAGGTTCCTATGTAGGAACCTATATAGGATTTTTTAGTAGGATGGCTTCTGAGTTTCACGAGAAGAACCGTTTTCAAAACTTCTAAGATAATTTTTTAAAGTCCAATTTTACCCAAGAGAGAATGAAAATTCCGAGCAAGAATATCAAGGCAATATGCGCAAAATCAAATACGAGATCAAAGATTCAAGGAATCATGAGCTAGATCTTCTGCCTTTGACTTGAAGTTATGGCTCGGTTCCCAGATGTAGTTCAAATCTCTCAAGGTCGAGGAGACATTTGCGGTGAATCCATATTACGTGCATACACTCAGCTTGTTCCTACCGTGCCAAGAGACATTACGATTTCGACGAAATTCACCCTCAAATTAACCACCCTTGCCTGCATCCTGCCATGTGCATGATCCGGCTATTAATTAACACTTAACAGTTGTGAGCAGATTAACGCTACCGTACTCGCAACCAAAAGCCGCATGCGGCAGAAAATGGTAGTAGCATTGCAATTCCAGACATCCCTATGTACCAAGTCACTTAGATTACACTACAAAGTCCGAAAAGTTCAATCTTCCAAGTTTCTACGTTTAAGAAACAATAATGGAAAAAAAAGTTTCTGCAAAAAAAAATTTTTTTTTTGAGCAATTGTTCAATTTAGAAAAAGTTGGTTGTGATTACTAAAAAAAGTGATTAGTTTCAAGAAAATTCAAAAAGTTGTTATGATGATCTTGAAGCACTATGAAAAGGAATGTTTTCCTTTTCCTGACTTTTTTTCATATCTTGCGTTTTTTGGCCTAAAATTTTGATTTTCGATTGTTTTTAAAAATTTTGAAAATGCTATAACTCTCAGAATATTCATTTTATCGAAAAAACTCATTAGATAAATTGTTCGTCTTTTCTAATGCTATAAATACCTATACATAGAATTTATAAATTCGGAAAAAAGTGGTCTCAAAAATGTACAAATTGTGCTCACTTTTTGACTTTTTATCGAAAATGACTGGTTAACGAACTCGTTCTTTCTTTATGACATAAAAAAAGTGTTCCAAAGATCGACTTGATCCGTTCATTTTTTCGAGAGTTATCGTGTTTACGGCCGGACGGGCAGCCGGGCAGACAGACAGACAGACGTCATCGTAAAAACTTGATTTTTGGATTCTGGAGGTCTCGAAGCGTGGAGATCCGTTGAAAAACTGTGGTCTCAAATTTGCGACAATTATAATACTTTCACAATCATAAATGATGAGAACGTAATAACTCACCCCATCAAAAGATTTAACCTTCAGAAGGAGGAATCAAATAAATAAATTAAATACCATTAAATACGAACACACGCGTACAATTATTATTTTTATTATTATATACTTAATTTATTCACTACATACATATTCACACGCTTAATCGCTATAAAAAATCAGAACGGTTGCGGCGAGATTCGAAACTAACTTACCTAAAGCACTAAACGCATTCCCTAACAACGAGAACCCACGGTCAACTTACATTATGAAATATTTAGCAAAAATCTCGACAAAGCGGTGTCACTTAAATTTATTTTTTATCAAATACATTTTTTTAAGAAACTGATAATAGCCTTGTATGAATAGCATTCTCTTATTGTATTTCTCAGTAACTCAGTATAAGAAAACTTGAGCGTGTTTAGATGTAATTTTTTACAAATTGTAGTCCTCCAACTAAATCTTATTAGCTTAGTGTATAAATTTCATTAGAAAGATATCCTAATGTTTCAAATCTAATGATACATAAATGACTTAAAAACAGAAAGAGTCAACTTTTATTTAAAACGTTGTGAAACGTAACCGTTCGGCTTAATCGGAAAATGGCGGAAACAATCGAGGAGCATTCTCAAACGAAACTATATGAAAAATCAGGAATAATGATTTTATAGTTAGCTATGCGTCTCAAGTATCTGTCAACTTCATATTCCAAATATGAATTTCTAAAATACGTTTTCGAGATTATGATATTCACTATTTTTCTTATACAAATTATTTTTTGAAAATTCAGTATAAAGAATATCATTTTTTCATAGTGTTAATTCTTGAAATAGAGATTCATAATATTTCATATTTAGAATACTGCTTTTTCGTCTTCGTGTTTTAAATGCTCGTATGATAATATTAAACTTCGGTACCGCAATGCGAATAAGTGTAATAAAACCTTGGTTTTCCTTATTTTTGAACGATATTATACTAAATTCTAATTAATTTTTTTCATTTATTCTAACAATAGGTCTCTCTGTGTATCTATGAGCTTATTTAAAGTTATTCTGAAGAAAATATAGTTTTATTGCTTGTGACTAGTGTCAGGTAATCTTAGGGGAAATGTTACGATAATTTTGTGAATATATTATATTCCTCGATTGACGAGAAGTCTTTCGGTTAATCGCAATTTCATCTATAACTATTAATTGTCCTGATGGAATTAAGTTTCGATTAATTGAGAAAAATTCTTTGCAAGGTAAAAGCATTTTATTAAATCAATTTATTTTGCTAACTTTAGCGTTTTCTTGCATAAATGTGAGACTTTGTTATATCTACAGAATAACTTTTGTCCCTCAGCAAAACAAAGTCGTTCCTTCATCCAAATAATTGTATTGCATAAAAAAAATATGGTTAATTCTACCAACTACATGTTTTTAACCGGCAAAATTTTTTATCTTGTTCTAAAAAAATATTACTGAGCATATTAAACTTTTAAGGTGAATCAACTAAATAATCCAAAAAAATAATTTGCTTGGCCTAATGAAACCGTTTGGGTTCTTATATATACAGTCACCAAAAAATTTGGTTAGAGCAACCAGACTTTTGTTCGGTGAACTAAAAATCTTTCTCACTAAAGTCTCAAAAATAAAAAATGTTCATCTTTTCCTCAACATGCTAGTTTTTAGATAGAATCGATTCACTCTTAATGTGTAGTGTTTCATGTTAATATGTAGATGAGATCGATCAGATCTAATAACTACGGTGTTCAGGTGAAAGATAATACTTAATTAATATACTTAATTCCGCTTATTTTTAACAAAGGCAAATGTCCTTTACTACTTCTGTTTCTTAAAAATTCTAAAATTCCTAAACAGATATATACTTTTTACGAAAAAGTTTAAGTTGAGCAACATGTTCGCCAATAATATAGATATAAATTTCGGAAATTTTACCACCGGGAAAATACCGTTAAATGGCTGTGAATGCGATTTAGTCACCGGGATTTTTCTCTCCAACTCACAAATATACAGATCAAAAGTGGTTGTATACGCTTTATGACTATATTTTGAGTTGGAATAGGGAATTTGCAAAAAAATAATATTTGTTCTTGAAGTAGAAGAGTAGTATTTACAATATGCGATTGAATATTTCTGCATCGTTTGACTGAAAAATTATTCTTTTGTAAACTACTCATGAAAAATTGATCAAAATTTTAGACAATGGTGTAAAAAGAATTTAAAAATTTGTTCAAATAGTGGAAAGTCTGAAAGCTTAAAATCCAGAAACTACTTCAACTTTGTTGTGCACGCTCTTTGGATTAATGATAAATAATAATGTTTAGCGCCGCACTCTGCGTGCTATGTCAACCGATCGTATTTCTTAATCAATTACAAAGTATTTTTTTGTAGAAATGTCTAAAATTAAATTTGCAAGAGAACTGCCTTTCGCGAGTTCCTAATTTTGCTCACAGATTAACAATATATAAACAAATAAAGTGACAAAATTTGCTAAAATTATTGCGTATGTTCTTATAGAACAGAAATAATTCTAATAATATTTAACTTAATAATCATAAACAATTTTTATAAACAAATTCTTACCAGTGTTTTTTTCTCATAGAAAAACTTGTTTTTTTCTGGATAGTTGCTAAGGTTTTTTACAAGAATCATAATTTATAGCGAAAAATTAGCATACGCTAACACTTACTGTTTTTACTAACATTTTTTAAAACAAATTCTTCACAAATGAGTTTTTTTCTAACTAAATTGATTTATTTGACCAAAAGAGATTTACGGTTTGCTTCAAAAGCCTTTATATACTTTGTGCTTCATAACAAATAAATAATAAAGATTTCCTATAATAATTGATTTAAAAAAATGTCCCAAATAGCCGTTTCCTGGTTGAGAAAAATGTTTTCCCTCCATTATTATTGGAATTATATTTCTTGCGAGGATTAACCAAAAAAATTTTCTAATAAATAACTTATGTGATAGTTATAAGCATTTTTTCTACAAAAATTAAGACTTATCATTTTTGCATAGCATAATTTAGTGCATAAGAACTTCTAAAGTTGGCTCTGCATCTTATATACTGCAGCGCCGTCTTCAGAAAGTTAATCTGCAGTCTGCTGACTAAGGCCTGGCCAGTGCCTGACTAGCATTTTCTGCTTCTTCTATCTTAATCAGGAACTAACTAAAGCCTGGCTTAAATACAGGATTAGGGCCTATCTAGACTTAAATAGTTTTTCTAGTCATGAGGAATAAAATATCTAAACAGTGCCTTAAAGGGTCCAGATTAGAACTTACTATTCTGACTACTGCTCTACTTCAAATGGGGACAAACGGGGCGATTTCTACACGGCTAATATAATCTATTTTGACCGGCAATGAACATTATATAATTTACTTACATCTTCAACTACCAGTATTATTCAGTTCATATATAAACACAGTTTTTAATGTTTTTTTCTTTAGAACTGAATTCGGAATCAAAAATCTAAGACTCATAAAGAAAGGGAAAAGTTTCTTCATCTTTTGTGTACAAACCGATTCAATAGTCGTATTCTTAATGCTCGTTTAATCTCGTTTTGCTGAATTTGCAATGTCATCACGAATCTGCATACCAATTTATTTCAGGACAGGACGTCAATTACATGCGTGTCAAGTTAATATTTGATTTAGTACGAACTTTTCATTGGCGTCTGGGAAAATAAGGTGCAATGAAAAAGAATTGAAACGTGAGTCGATAGTACGTGCAGCATTCGTACGGGTTATCTCTTTGGAACAGATTTGCTTTTTTGAAATTAAAATCTGATTGGTACTGAACACCGCCTACCAATCCGAGTACATAGCTGATTTTTAGAGAGGAATAGATTCAGAATGAACGAAATGTTATTCTTGCTATTCAGGAACGTAATACGCTTCATCGAACTCTGATTTTGATTGGACGAGTATAGGTCACTCAGGTTATAGGATCTGCATTATAGGCTCAGCCCTGACGTCATAAGCGTAAACCATTTCTATGCTAGATGATACCCGAGTCGAATTTGAGACCCTACTTTGAAGCCTTAGTACCTTAGTAGGCGCTGGAAGCAGCAAAGTAGGTTCTAAATAAGCAGCGCTTTTAATGTATTTTAGACCCCGCTTTGACGCTACAAGTGTCCGAAATCAGACGTTTTTCCACGTTTAGTATCGAAGTAGGGCCTTATATAAGACAAATTAGACCCTATTTTGAAGTTGAAACTACTACATGTAAGAATTGTGGCATCAGAGCAGGTTGTCTATAATTTCACCCTAGTATGGAGGAATAAAAATAATATTAGTTATTTATAAGAAAAAAAATATCTGCCATATAAATATCAAGGATATTCGTAATTATTTTTTGGACAGAAAGAATTTTTTGATTATGACGCTAAAGCATAGTGCACTGAAAAATCCGCAATTACTAAGAAACGAACTCGAGATCGCACGCACTCACTGAGAGTTTACCAAACGCCTAGTGCTCCAACCGATTCAGCTAACGGAACGCGTTAGGATGTCTTCGATAAAAAGCATTAGTACTTTTCCAATACTTCAAGGACCCAAATCTTTTTTAATCCGAAACAATTATTTGAATAATTACTTTTTTAAACTTTCTGCGTCGTTAAATATTTTAAACCAATTTTGCAGAGTTCAATATAAATTTGTCCTGTTTACTAGACTTATTCTACGTTATACTCTTTAAAATAACTTGAGGCCAAATATTTAAATTTGATTGTGTTTTTTATGACTCAAACGAACGCAAGGTCAAACTTGCCGATTTCAAGAACAATATCTTTTTATTTCTTTATTAAGCAAAGATTTTTAAAAAAATTGTTCCGCATCATAATTAGGCCAATTACACTAAAATATACAAATATTTAGTTCAAGATTCAACCTAATATTCATCAGGAAATAAGTTTCTATTAACAATAGCAGTACTGGTTTTATAACTAATTGTCTCGTCGTCCCAAACTTCGAGATAAGTAGTAAATTATGTTTCATATATTTGGCTGTTCTTATTCTCCAACAAATATTATAAAAATATTAAAGCAGTATTTATGTATGTATTTAATCTCTTCCATTTACGGGTTTGAGGGCCTCCGCTCCCTGGACATATATTTACAATTCCATCCTTAGTCTAACTTAACTACTATTTTTATTCTACTATTTCGCCTTACTTAGTGCAAGCAAAACTAATATTAATTCTAAAAACGAGCGGCCTTCCAGGGCTTGTGTTTCCTCGTACCATAAAAATACATTTTACATGAAATTGAAAACAAATTTTTGTTTTTTACTGTCCTTTCTCAAGACTACCCATTTGGCTCTGCCCTACACCCTTTTTTCCCTTAATTCTTCCAATTTGTTCATCCACATCACCTCTTGTCCACTGTTATCCAAAATCCATCTTACACGATCATCAACACTCAACTGTCCATCTTCCTCTCCTGTACATCTCTCTAATATATGTGCCCATGATTCCATTTCGTACTCACATACTCTATATAGATTCTCCTCTTCATCCATTCAATATTTGCATGCTCTCACTCCTTCTCCCATTCTAAGCCGTACAACCCTACTTCAACTTTCTTCCTTTTTTATTTTTTGCAGATATTCTGGTTCCGTTAACCCTTTGACCACCTTATACCATCTATTGTACTTCGAATCTATAATATTTGCCCATCTCTCTTATCCTTGTTTTACTAATAGCTCTAAGTATATGTACCATATGAATTTCCCAAATTGCCTCTCACCTAATTGTGCCGCATTTCGCCTAAACATCTTTGTGTTATTCTGCTTCCCTCTCCCCTTTTTAGCTTTCCTTTAAACCTCCAAGCTCTCTTAATTTGTTCAGTGACCAATTTTCCCCTCCGTAATTCTTTCCTTAACATGTATCCTGGGCAACTCCAGCTGTATTCTAGTGAAATTTCTATCCGATTTTAAACTTCATAGAAAAACTCAATTTTTTGAAGCTATGATTCGATTTCCATTTCAAATTAATCTGATTAATTGCATTGGCCATTCATAAACTTGCTCAGCATTTTGCTCCATGTATAAATTGTTCATTAAAAATTTGTTTACACTAATTACGAACTGATAATTTAGAGTGCTCATTATCATTGCAAAGGTTTATTTTATTGTTAGAATTTTCCGCTTTAGCAATACACATTTCCGATCTTATTCCAATTAGATAATTGAGTCCAAGCATTTTTTGCTCACTATATGTTATATATTTCAAATGCAAGTTTTAAATAATGAACGATTAATTGCGTTATTATTATTGTCTAGTTAGACCGGTCTTTTTGGATCCCGTATCACTGTGGTAAAACCTTTTGTACTATGCCTTTTTTTAAAACCAGGTTAAACATAGGTCTAGCTTATAAGGTACAATTTAAGTTCTTTAGCTTGGGTATTCCGCCAGACGATATCACTTTACTGGTTATGGACCTGTGAACATTTTTCTTTTACTAAGTTGGACTTACAATCGCTGTATGAATTTAGTTACAACTTGTGACGATCATCAGCTGCATCTAACTTTATTATAGAAGTACTCACATTTGCCTGAACGGTTGGCCAGGTGAGAGGAAAACTGCAGAAAACTGCCTCCCGAGTTTAGCAGATTTTTCGACCGTCATGCTTAAAGTTAGATATTCGAACTTATCCATAAAATGTACACAATCATTCTCGGCGTCTCAAACCTTCTGCTCGATATTTTTAAAAACGCAGGAAATACACAATCTGCTGGTCGTACGTCGCATAGTCACCAACTCGAGAGCCATCGATAATCAATTGCTACAATTCTATAAAAATTTCTAATTTTTAATATTTAATAACACATACTAATTTGGCGTAAAATGAGATTCATATTTAAAAAGAAATTTTTCCACAGTGGAACTTGGTATTTCTAAATTTTATATGTTATTCTGAATCTGTTCGAAGATACGAAAAATGCAATAGGTATGAATACAATTATTTCCTCTTTGTTAAAACTTTAGAACAGTCCTTCAATCTAACAAACTAACAACAACAAAATTTAAATTGATGAATTCTAAATAAAAAAAGGTAAGGAAAGAGCATTTTCAGACCATAAGATCAATTTGTTTAATAAAAAACAGGCCGAGACGTACTTTGCGTACCTTACTGAAATGACTTCCTTAATCACTAAAAATTAATCCTGAGCGAGATTGCTTGGAGGGCTTCTGTTAAAAATGACGAATGGCAGCAAGATATTAATTAAACAAAAGGGGCAAGAAGATTTTTGGACACAAAAAAACGTGGACATCTCAAACCCCTTTTCCAGCTCACCATTCAAGAAAACACGTGCTAGCGACTGGTCACAGGAGAGTCATCAGACACATCTCGAACCATTAATATTTTCAGACAGGTACATACTATTTCGTACATTTTGACAATTAGACACAATGAACATGTAGCAAAAACGCTTTTGAACAATTTACATACGCTTTAGAGCCATTTTGAGCAGGAGCCATGAAAGTAAACAATTACTTCTTAAGCCTTTTTTTGCTAAACAAAGTGATAATGTGGTCTGAAAATTCTCTTCCGCCACCTTTTTTCATTTAGAATTCATCAAACATTATCCAATTTTGGTTCGTTACTTAGTTTAAGGCACCATACTGGTAAAGCAGCTATTACAAAAGTTTGACGTCCTCTTATTCACGTATCTTCTATTTATTCCTTATCTTTTGATCATATTTACAATATTTTATCTAGATGAGGTAATATGCACATGTATGTATTTTAGCGGTAAAAACTGTAGAACCGAAGCCATTTTCACGAAGTAACACTTTATAATACACGATAATACGTGAATCGATCTCCAACCTGCTTTTACTCTAGGCACACACAATTTCAATAGAATATAAATATAATAATTCGATCAAAAAAATTATAGTTTGAACAAAGCATGCTAAAAAATCAAATCAACGAAACTAAAACATATTTGAAAAAAGTAATTTTTGTTTTTGATACAGCTAACTGTATCCACGTATCATGGATTTTCATATTTTTCCATTAGCTAAAATGTGATTATGTGAGTTTCAAATGTCATATAAAATTGTAACGTAATATGGAATTTCTTCGTTGATAAGAAATACGGAAAATTGAATAAGTTAGCATCCACCATTCAAAAGTATACAAATTTAGTAACAAGCTCTGCTATTATTTCCACTTATTTTTACTTTAATTGGGTCGCTTTAATCTTCATAATTTTATCATAAACTGTAAAATTAATCATAAATTTCAAAGCTCTTTCACAATTTCACCAAACTCTCGCTTTCAGTCCAGTTTCGGGGGTCTGGACTGTTTCGCTGGGGGGGGGGGGGGGGGGTGGAACCTAAACGGGGGGGGCCCCCCGGCCCCTTTGCTATTGGAATACCTCTTTATATCAACATAC
>JAAAKG020148331.1:0-10275 GCA_010014905.2 Druon quercuslanigerum
CATGATCAGGATGACAATGATCGAGCAAAAATAAATAGATTCACAAACCAAGTGAGCTCAATTAGTAAAGAAGAAGCCAATGACGTTCCATTAGAAGACGATGGCAAAGTCTTAGAATTGTTTGATAAGAGGCTTGTGCGTTTGGTAAATAAGTCAAAAAATCAAGTAGGGAGATCAGTTAGACCGAGAAATTCATGAATGTTCAAGTGATGGCCGACTAGATGCAGATTGATGTTTCGAAACTGCGCTTTATAAAAAAAAATGATCTACATCGTCTCTAATGAAAAATCCGTAAGTTTCGACCAATACCTCAATGACGTCAATCTACAGAAATAATTTATAAAAAAAAATTTAGTTAAATATTTCACTATTTACTTGGAAATTATATACATAAAATAATTTTTTTATTTTAAAACTACACCTGGTACGACTCTACTACGGCAGGGCGAGAGCGGTTGCGACATTATGTATATAGATATATATTTTATTTGAAAACGAGTCAGATGGCCCTCAATCTTTATGTTTCTATCTGCCCAAAATCTGTCCAAGGATATTTGAAGGAAACCCACGACACTTGACTGAAAGCGAGGATTTGTTGTAATTACGATTTCTTTAGAATTAACTGTTTTGCTAAAAATTCTCATTTTCGGGATAAACTTGCTACTTTTGGTAGAAACTTTATTATTTTTTTAGCAATTTTATTCTGCAGTTAAAAGTTAATTTTTAATCTTAAAATTTGTGTAGAAAATGTATCTTACCAATTTAACCATCTTGTTGAAAATTTAATTTGACATTAGAATTTATAATATTTTAGTTAATAATTTGCATTTTTTGTTTTAAAATTAAAATAGTTCTTTAGAAAATAGTTTTTTTTAATTTTATGATATACCTTAATCCTTCTAACTATTAACTTCTGAAAAATTCAATCAAGTGAAATGATTTTCTTTATTTATTTTTGGGTTAAAGTTTTTTTTTCAGTTATAAGGTTAGGTATTCTATTTTTCTAAAGTAATCCATGAATACTGATTCCCATTTTATATTTTATATATGATTAAGTTGTTCAACCCATTCTTTATTTATGTATTTTTTATGTAATTAAATGTAGCGTTTTCAATAGTGAGGTAATTATAAAATAATTTCGGAAACCATTTTTTAATTCTTAATTTCCAATAAAAAAGCATTATTATATGCATAAATTTTATTTCTTTAATTTTAATAATTCCATAATAATACACGCGATCCCAGAAAAGGGACCTACTAGGCAAAAGTGAAATTTTACAGGGCTGATGATTGAAGAAATCTCGAGCTTAGGGCAGCGCACACGTAGGCAATAACGACTGGAATAACGTAACCACAGGACTAAACCACCTTCGCACTACCTTAGGATGAGACAAACAAAAATCTTATCGTATGGCAAATTGTGAATATGCACTTGGTTCGTTGCCCTAAAATAAAATGGAGGGAGTGCTAATGACAAAAACCTTCTACGGAATAGCAAGCAGAACTGGATAAAGGTTGGCCATCCACGATTAGTTTGGATTGGATGGCATTAAATTGGAGTGATTGGAGTAAACAAGGTTTGAATTAGATTGGATTGTAATGGATTAGATTGGTTTGTACTTTAATAGAATGGACTGAAGTGGATTGGAACGAGTTAAATTTACTTGTATTGGATTGGAATTCATTGGATTGCATAAGAGTGGGTCAAATGGTAGTGAGGTGGATTAGATTTTAATAAATTGCGTTTAGCTACTAGTAAATTTTTTATATTTACAAAAAATGTGTTTAAAAATAAAAAAAATAATTCTTAAAAAACGAAACGCGAGACGAATAAAAATCTGCTTTCTGTTCGCACATACTATGTTATTATTATTTTCTTAGCTCGCGATGTAATTTAGTGATTGTGATTTCTCTTGCTTTAAATCAGACTCTCTCGTATGTTTGACCGCACCTAGGGCAGTGAACTGTTGGTTCTCACTCTTTGCGCTAGACCTTTGGTCACATAGTGTTTAAATTGAAAGGTCAAAGCATCGACCACCGTAATTTTTCGATTGTGAATTCTCTTTTGTTCACGGTATTTCGGCTGTAGCGAAATAATTCTCAGCATGTATCTCCTGCTTTGCACTCGATTTTATCCAAAATTTCAACTTTCTTGCATTATTTTCAACATCTTCATGTCAAATCTGTTTAAAATTTATTTATGTACTTCATACTGGCATTATTATTTCCTATCTAAAAGCTAGTTTTAAGAAAAATTGATAGCTTCTTTGGATGAAAAACCTTTTTCAATCCATTTCTTGCATGTACGTGTCGTTTGTAGAAAATCAAATTTTTAATTTTTAATTTGGTTTGTTACAAATAAAACAAAAACTTATGCGATAAAAGTGTGATACAAACAAAATTTGTATACTTTTTTTAGGCCCGCAATTTTTGTTGATTCATCTTTTTTCGTATGTTGTATAGTTTTAGGTTTTAATCGAATCGATCATTTTGCATCATTTGTCGTCCGATCGGCATTTGAATTTTTTATTTTTCAAGAGAATTTAAAAAGTTCAAAATGTGTTTTTGACCATAAATGTTCATTTCCATTTGCTTCTTTGGATTTTCCAGTTGTTATGACTACGCTAATCTTTTGCTAATCATGGCCATAAATTATCCGTATTTTCATTCACTATAAATAGCCGTACATGGAATTATCAAAAACCTTTAAAAAGTGGTCTCAAAAGTTTTAAAAATTCTTTAACTTTTCGAATTTTTATCCGAAGTAGCTGGTTAACGAACTTAATCTTTCCTTCTGGTCACTAATAGCGTATGCCAAAACACAATCATGTAATCTCCAAACATGGAGATTTAAACAAATCCGTGGCTGTCAATTTTCTATTAAAAACAGTACCTTCTCATTATGATGAGAATATAATAATTCATTATTTGTTGCGTGATCCAAATTTCCAAATTGGATTTTTCCAAAAAATTCCCACAGTTGTTATGATAATCCTTTAGAACTTTAAAAAGCAAGGTTTTTATATCGTGTTATCATATTATGGAATGGTCGAAACTTAGAGATTAAAAGATACTATTAAAACCGTTAAAATCGAAGCAGTTTTAGACAAAGAGAATTCTAAGTCACCGAATTACAGGTGCCACCGCTTTGACCTTTAATCTTAAAAAATCTGTGCACAAGGTTGAAAAAGAAAGGACAATGATTTCGAGATTTTCATGGCTGGCCTCGCGTTTAGAGAATATTTCAAACATATTTCTATGAAGCAACCAACGGTGATGATTCATCACATATAGAAGACATTATACAAAATTTCTGATTAAAAATCAGCGTCTCTAAAAACTTTAAAGGTTGTTAAAACATTTACTCTTATGTGTGTCTTAATAATACACAGAGACAATATTGAAGCTAGCAAATAAACAGAGAACGACTACATTGCACAGTTTACAATCTGATAAAGCACGAAAAGATTGATTGCAAACATTTTGAATCAAATTGTTCCTCATTGTATTGATCAGAGTTTCCTTAATTCGAAAAGATGAGGGTTGTCTATATCCTGGTCTTATCTTCGGTCTTGATCCTCAGTTCCATTGGTAAATATAATTTTTTTAAGGTTTTATTCGGTTGTGCTTGAATTTTAAAAATTCAAGCCATGCTGATGTATAAACTTAGGTGTGTCCCATATGTGAACGTGAAAATATGGTAAATTCCCAGATATGCAGAGATACGCTAGCGGAATTGTGAGCGAAAGGGTTATACAGGTCAGTGACGGTAAAATGACCACATTATTCCTAGTTACACCGGCGAGCATACAGTATGCCTGCACAGAATAACCCAACATATATACGAAAGTGGTTCATTTTCACCACGGCGCATAATCGTTTCCGGCAGTGGCTCTCTGTCGCGCACGTGGAGTCCCTGCAGTTTCTGCGGCGGCTGGAGTCTGGTCACTCTCATTTAAACTAGCTCAGATGGCTTAGTGTACGCTCTCGGTATAATTGGGTCCATAGTGACCTTTGCGGTCACTGGATCCACTAAGGAAAATTTCCATTTGCCCATTAATTCACCATTTGACGGTCAATGCAGCACTCTTCTTATCTTTATACACTTTTAGATTTATGCATTTATATTAACTTACTCTTTAAAAAATCGAGATTAAACGTACTATTTTGAAACCCAGCGTACAGTATTGCATGTCCATTCACCGTTATAGTTTCGGTAGGATGTCCTTCCGTCGGTCATACTTTTTACCAATGAGAAGAAGTAAGAGTTTGGGTAAGGGGAGATGCAAAGGTCTTAGTTGAAAGTTTCTTGTTTTGAAAACATTTCACCAATTTTGCTGACAATTTTTTTTCAAAATAATTTTTGTCACAAAAAATGGAGCTGTAAATGGAGCTAAATTTAAAAATCTGTTTTAACAACTCGTATTTTATGGCTTAAAAACAGAATTTTTTCGATGTGAAGTTTTTTTTAAATGGTAGAAACATGTTTCGTGATTTAAAAGATTACTATCTTGTTGAATAATTATATTTTTTTCTTGTATTTAACAGATTTTATAAAAATTTAAATTACTTTTTGGTAGAAACATAAACTATTACAATTTTTGTAGAGAATTAATTTTTTTATCGATGATTCGTCAGTTTGCTTAATAATTTAACTATTTTGTCTAAAAATTATAAATCTTTTCAGTTTTTGGTTAAAAGTTAATTATTTTAATTAAAAGTGTAACAGTAAAATTTAACATCAATAAATCTTTAATTTTTGTCAGTTTCATTATGCGCAGAAATGTAACTTTCCTCATCACTCGCCTTCAAATGAGACTTGATTTTTAATCACGCGTATCATAATTTCCAATACAAATATGTTTTTTATAGAAAAAACACAGAAAAGCGCGCAATTATGGTTTTAAATATCTTGTAAGAGATGGTTCATTTTTGTCCGTCTCCCAGGTTCAGGAGACGCTAAACCGAATATTCTTAAACATTTAAGTGTCAAGGAAAATTAGCCTGCGTTAAAAATAAAAATCTTAGGTTTCCCGAAAGTCTGCATGCCTCTAAATGGTAAGTTTACTACCCGGGTGCACCGTGTCGCGGCACAGGTAGCTTAGCATGTTTTCTACCCGGCTGTTAGCCTGCGGGATGGGTAGTAACAGTGCGTTGGGGGAGATATGTACTGCACGGAGGCTGCGGATGACCCTATGTAATGTCTAGGACGTGTAGTAGCCGATCGTTTAACTATGGTCGCACTGACGACGATGTGCGGGTGGGTGTTGGTCTCACGAGTAGCACCCGGTTGTTCGTAAACAAGAATGGTGTCCCGTTGATTTAAGCCCTTCCAGTTGTCTACTAGTTGGCAGCGGGAGGTACACACGTGTGGCTCCCTGAGGTTCCATAAAGCAGCGCCAGGCGGTTAAACCGTCCATGAACGAGGTTGGGCGGGCAGTGAGAACTGCCGGTTCAATTTTCAGTTGTTCTTCTGTAAGAGGGCGGTCAAAACCGACTGTTCAATTTGCATTTCTTGTTCTGTAAGAGGGCTGCGAGAACTGCCGATTCTATTTAAAGTCTTCGTCGGGGTGTGTGAAGAAGAACGGACTTCTTCCGCGGCGTGAGATGGGCCCCAGCGAGCAGCGACTTTGGAAATGGCAGCGGAGAGGCCGCGGTGGAGAGTTGAGACAGTCGATTACCACGTCTCCCTGCGTCTGGTGATGTTCTCCGGTGGGAGAACCAGTGGACGACCAGTGGACGGTGGCCCTGGCGGCCGAAACGCCTTCTCCTCCTTCCTCCTATCTACTGGACGTGGTGGCCCGGTCGACTAACACACGTATTTCCCCGGGATGGTTCCCTTTCGCGTTGTTGGCGGCTGCGGATGGTACGCCGATTCGCCCTTGTAGTGTGTTCACGTCCTGTCATCAAGGGCAGTGATGTGATTCCACAAATACGACAGATGAATTTCACACACGGACACTAACACACGTCACTGAGTCTCACAGATGGATGGCTAAAACACAAGAGAACGAAGGGTTCGCAAACTCAACTGAAAAGTCATACTTAGTCAAAAGTACAAAAGATTAGGACATAGCGGCGAGGCTAAGCCTCAGGAATCCTCGAAATCAACTGCTTACTCTGAGTCGCTCTCGACTCTCACTGACCTAGCGAAGAACGTGCCGAGGCGGTGGGTACAGCGTTCGAGTCCTCCGATTGGTTGCGAGGGCTACAACGAAGTCGAAACCGAGCAGAGGGGGTCGTCAGCCAGGCTCGCCGGCCTCGGACGTCCGCGCGTCCTTCCTATGCTATCTTATTCATTAAAAGTTTAATTACATTTTTAAAATACTAATCACAATTTTGAAAATATCAAAATTTATTCTAGAGTTTATCACTATCCCAACGTTCTATTTCCGAAGAAAGCGGGAAGCTAGAGCGAATAGAAGGATCGTTAGTCTTCTTTATTAATTGCTATTAACTTAACTAATATTTTCCTTATATTTTACTTTTATTTACGTCTCACTAATGATCCTCCTATTTCCGGCTATTTTCTTAAATAAAGAATTTCTTTTACTTTTAATCATAAACTAAAAATGTTATTTCACTAACTTACGGAATACTTACACAACCACTTAGGACGCAACTGCACCTAATTATATTTGTGCACACTTATGCCTATTTCTTATCATCGTTTTTATTCAGGGGGAGGTTTTTTTTATTTAATGAGAAATGAACACTTTCGTGATTTTAGATATCTCACGAACGTGTTCATCTAAGCGCTTGTTGATCTTCTCAAAAGCCTTTTACCGTACACCAGAGAGAAAGGAAAAGACGGAATAGAGACAAGGAAGATGGTGAGGATAGGAAAGGAGAGAAGTACATGGGAGTGAGTGCTTCGCAGGTTGTTACTTTCCGGCCCCAGCAATTTACCGTTTGTGAAACTAATGACTTGTCGATGACTCACTCGGAGTAGTTAACTCTAAACTGTAAACGAAGTAAACTCGTTGAGTTAATCCGTGAAATTGTCAAGTGGTCACGTAGGACCTTCGCTTAAATTGCCTGTGGAAAATTGAGTGCAGATCTCGTGAACTCTTGCTTTTATTTCTCGGAGTTCTCAACTTGAAGATTTGACACATAACAAGCACGTATTTTACGTGAACTGTTTAAGATTTTTAATTTTTTCAAAACCCAAAATAACTACCAATGGCGAGTGGATGCACATCGGGTCGTGCACCAGATAGCTTAAAACGTATTCCGCAAGAACTTGTTCATAATTTAAATTGTCCCCACAAACAAAATAACTTTCAATAGTAATTTGACGATCTGCGTGAACCTGATCGCGTACTAGGTAGCTTCGATCGTATTCTACAAAAACTTTTTCATGATTAAAAAGATTAGTAGTTCATTTTAAGAGATGGCAAAATTTAAATTCTTTGACAGCTCTTGTATAATAAGTGCTAAACTAGCTTGTGCGCGACCCGCTGAACCCAGGTCGTCGAATCGCCATTTGGAATTGTTTTCGTCATTGACAAAATTTAATTTTTTTAAATTTTTTGCGGAATACGTAATAAAGTACCTAGTGCTCGATCCGGTGCGTTCGAATCGTAGACGAACCATTGGTAGTTATTTTGGGAGTTTGAACAATTTAAATATTTAAAAAGTTTGGCAGATGGGCCATTAGCCATGCTTGAATCATTATTCATAACCGTAAGACGACCATGGGAGGACCGTGGATGAGCATTGATTTAATATTGAGCTACGCTTACTCCACGCTTACCTTAAGGCTAATCAACGCTCACCCCGCGCTTATCCCATTGTTCAGGCAAGGTTCACCCATTGAACCTTTTCCACGCGGGTGAACAGCTTTATATTAAAATTTTTCATTCTGGTACCTTAGAAAAGCGTTTGTGTATACTATTTCGTTTATGAAAATAGATTAAATTTCAAAATTTTAAACGAATTCCGTAATTAAAAAATAAACAATCTTCTTGTAGAATTTTTACATATTCGTGTTAAGAACAGAAACCTAAGAACGAAAATTTATTAATAGCTTATATGATTCATTTGTCATTCGTTTTGGAAAATTTAAAATAATTTATCTATTAACCTGAATTTTTTATTATTACCAAAAGTTTTTAAAGTGAAAGTTTCTATTTTATTTTAAATCTATAAAAGTTCACATGACTTTAAAGAAAAAATATTTTAATTATTAGTCAAGTAAAAGTTGAATTAGTTTTGACGTAAAGACAGTTTCCAAAAAATAGCTGAATCATAAGCCAAGACAATTATTTCTCACAAGCTGCATTTTCTACAAAACAGTTTAATTGTTTCACATTAAAATATGAATTTTCTACAAAAAAATTTATTTTCTGCTTTAAAAGTCAACAATTTTTTTAAATGTTATCAATACTGGTTGAAAATTCAACTGTTCTGTTAAACGTTCATCGTTTTGAATAAAAAATTCAACTATTTGCATAGAAAATATACGTTTTGTTTATTAGTTACATTTTAGTATTTAAAATGCACTGAAATATTTTGGAAATTGAAATTCTTGTTTGTCAAAGAAAAACGCAACTGTTAAGTTGTAAGTTATTTTTCTTTTATAATTTTGATGCTAATTTTGATCTACATGATCCATAATCAATATTTTTAAAATATGGATTTAAAATAGAGAATATGTTGAATAAAATTGACTATAGGCCACGTAGACAAAAAAATTAAGTTTAAAATTATATATACATTCCCCTGGTCAAAAAACTAATATCAATAATAAATGTTACTTTTCTTTAATATCTCCACTGTTTTGTTTAATAATTTGTGTTGAACCACTTTCCTAACAAATCACTTCATATTTTAATTTTGAAAATTCTTCTCTTTGGTTGAAAGCTTAACTATTCTGTTGCAAATTGTATTCCAAAAGAACGAATTTGAAGAAAAATATTGAATTTATGACCAAAAAAGATGACTCTAATATAATAGTTAAATTCTTAACAAAGTAAATTAAAAGGTATTTGAATATTTCAACCCAGAAAGTTGAATTCTCAACAAAAAATTTAATTTTCAGTATAGATGATTTTTTACCACAAAAGACTCTTACCTGTTCTTAAAAATACTAGACTCCCATGTGCGCGCATTACCGCGCGCTTATTCTTGTCTTTATTTTTATCATTTACCCAATTTTCCTATAACTATTTATTTGTTAACATTTTTTACCAATCAAAGTGTCGCTGAATTAAAATCTGAAATAATGTAATCAATAAAACCATGTAACTTATACTATTACTATGAAAAAATTAATTTATCAGTTTCAAACATAAAAATCAACGAACAATTATTTTCTTCTATACACTAAACTAACTTCTACTTTATATTTTTATTATAATTAATTCGACTTTATTATGGAAAATTTATCTTTATGATTGAAAATTCTATTTCTTTTCACAATGAATCTCTCTTGGTAGCACCTCCATTCGTTGAAATATTAATTATTACATTTGGTATCGAAAATGTATATTTTTGCGTTAAAAATGCAACTCTTTTGTTTTAAGATGTTGACTACCACACTTTCCTTGAGAATTCATTTTTTTAATTCAGATTTTTTAGGTTAAAGATTAATGTTTTTTGTTTAAAAATTTGACCATTTAGTTTAAAATTTATATTCGTAGTTTGAAAATTCAACAATTTGGTAATTTTTAGTTTAAAAATTATAGATTTTTAAACCAAAAACATTTTCATTCAAAAACATTAATTTTTAATAAAATAGTTAAACTTTTAAATACGTAGAATCAAATCAAAAAATAAATTTCAAGAATATTATTTAATTTGCAAACACAGAGATAAATTAGTAACTACAATAATGAACGTTTAACTAAAAAAAAATTTTTAAAGGTAGTTCAAACTTAAATCAATTAGCAGAATGTTCTACCAAAAAGATTAACCTTAATATAATTAAATTTTCAAAGAAAATTTTAATGGCTGATAGTTCTAAAAGAAAAAAATCTTAATTTACATAAAAATCTGTCGAACTGAAAAAGACGAATTTTAAACAAAAAATTCAATCTTTAATGAAGGAGCTTTAACAAAAGATAACCTACGACCACCAAATTTGTCATTTTTGTTAAAACATGAACCTTTTTAGTTAGAAATTAATCTTTTAAGCGTATATATGAAAATTCAAATAATTTTTTTTATAACAAAAAAATACTTCTTGGTAAATTTAAAGTCTCGGGATTTGGAATGTGCGACGATTTAATGTGCCCTGTTCAGGAAATCGGTACCGAGTATGCACATCGGTGC
>JAAAKG020148332.1:0-32100 GCA_010014905.2 Druon quercuslanigerum
GGGGGGGGGGGGGGGGGGGGGGGGGGGGGGGGGGGGGGGGGGGGGGGGGGGGGGGGGGGGGGGGGGGGGGGGGGAAGTTATAAAAATAATTTTTATTTTCATTTTTTGGTGGGATTTGGCTAAATAGGAAAAGTGAAGTTAGGTTAGCAAGGGAGCAAGGAAGTATTTTGGTGATCAGGAGTTTGGGCTTTCATGGTGAACATGGGTGGTCCTCACAGTGCTAGGAAATATTAGAGAAGAGAAAAGGGTGTCTGCAGGTTCTGTGAGGGATGGCATAGAGCAAAGAAAGGGAAATATTGGGGCGGTCAGCGACAACGGTCTTGAGAGGCATCTGTTGATTACAGTAGGTACTTTTTTCATGGATAGGTCACAGTTACCAACGGTAGAGCCGGAGGTGGTCAGTGAGAGAACTGGCAGTACTGGTAGTGAATTCGAGGGAAAGAAAATTCCCAACAGGCCACCACAGCCAGCCGTGCGCGGCTTAGTGTCGAGTGGTGCATCAGAGAGAGAGAGAGAGAGAGAGAAAGCATAAAAAAAGGAAGCAACAAAGCGAGAGAATGAGAGAGAGTGAGCGTCTAGAGCAAGTGAGGGGGAGGATCTCTCAAAGGGGAAAAGAGACAGGAAAGAGAATCCGGTGAAAAGCGCGTTAGAGAGTCCGTTTAAAAGAAGCGTGCGGATACGTAGGACTTTTAAATAATGTATGGTTTAAGAACTGTAGAGTTGAATAAATTATGACACTATTAAAAAAAAAAAAATTTTAAATCCTCCAGCAACACATACATACTATAGGGGTGTACGGGCTCTTTTATTATCAGCTGGTTGGTGAGAAATTAATTTTTTGACAAACTGAAAAGGAACTAACAACAAAATAGTTGAATTCTCAATAAAAAAAAAGAATTTTCAACGGAAAAGTTTTATGTTTCCTACAAAAAACACGACATTTCAACTAAAGGCATACATTTCAAACAAATAATCTAATTTTTAACTAGAAAAGATCGAGTTTTAATTCAATTTTTACTTAAAAATAGAATAGTTCAGTTTTTAGTTCAAAATAGTTAATAATCTAGCCAAGAAATGATATTTTCTACAGGTTATTATAAATTAAAAAAAAAAAAGAATTTGACCCCGGATAGTAGAAATTTTAACAAAAAAGATGAATTTTCATTCACAAAGATTAAGCTCCTACAAAAAAGACCTTTTTTTTACAAATAATAGAATTTTTAACTAAATTAATATTCAATCAAAGAACAATTTATAAAATTAAAGTAATTATTTAAAAGTTACGAATATACAAGCAGAAATAGCATACTTTATGTTTTATTTAAAAGAATTAATATCAACCACAAAAAAACTAAATTTTCAACAAATTAGATGAAATTTTATTAAAATATATAAATTTGATGATAAATAGTTGAACTTTCAAATAAAAAAGACCAATTTTTAATTTCATATATCAATTCTCTACCAAAAATGATGTTATCGAATTTTTTCTTACATAAATTAATTCTTGACTATAAAGAAATTTAAAAAAATGAAGGTCAGAGATTTTGTCTTTTACTTGAATTGGTTTATTAGCAGGAAAAGTTTATCTTCGAATTTCCAAAGCCGGTGCGGATTCGTGTGCGGAATTAGCCGAATTAATCGAATTTGTGCAAGTTTATATCCAAGTACGAGAGAAGAAAGACATCTGGCTGGATTAGACCTGGCGCGAAAAGAGGGCTTGGGAAGAGGACCAGACCTGACGGAATAATGAATCCTGGTAGAAGGAGACCTGGATCTCACGCAAAGAGAAGGCTCGGCAGTCAAAGGATTCCCTGTAGGAGAATGATGTGTATCAGGAAAATAAGAAGGTCTGTTGCCAGGAACACCAGGAATAGATTCCCCATTAGGTAAACACTCGAACTGTAAAGTTAGATTTTTAACGAAAAACAGAGGATTACATTTTTCTCATAGTAGATAATCGTATTTTATTACATAGTGTATTCAAAAAGTACAGATTGTACACGTCTACATTTTACACAGTAAAAACTAGGCATTCATTTTTACCCGGGATCCTTTTTTTGATGTTCTAATATGATCTTACAAATAGTCTATTTTAGTACCAGTTTCTGTCTTGTTTAGTTTGCTAACTTCATATTGATAAATGATCCGAGATACCGAAGTGTTTCATCTCTAAAGGGGCACATCAGTTAAGATGGTGCTATCTTTGCCCCTATATATTTCAACGTGCACAATTGGGAATGGTCCATCGATTTGCCCATCGATATGCACGTTGGGCTCGTACGAAGATGCTCCTTGCAAAAATGTGCGTATCCGATTAATAGGCACACCTTTTGATATCAGTTTTTTGTAAGACACACCCACACATTCTGGATTCTCCGGGAATAAGTTCAGATTGAATTTGTGCTTATTTCGGACAAATTAAAATAAAGACTAAAATAGCAATTGAGGAAGAACGCAGATTTGATTAGAGTAGGCGCCGTCATCAGTGCAGTGTGCGCTTGAAGTTATTAAGATTTCTCAGCTTGTCAAATTTTCGGTAAAGAAACAAAGAGTCGCGATTAAGCTTTTTTGAAACTAGGAAAAAAACTTTAGAAACGTAAGATATATTCAAAATTGCGCGTTCTAAGGATAGCGAGTAATCGCTCTAGGACGATCCGAGATGAGAGCTTCCCAATTCAAGCATCGCGGACAAGAACTTTGAACATGTGCGTACATTCCTTGCAAACAATCATCTGCTGACTATTGAAATGTTATCAGAGGAACTAACAATCGCTTTTTTTTTATAGCATTATAACGTATTACACGTTTCTAAAGCACTTTTGCATGGTTTGAATAAAACCTTAATCACGGCTCTTTGTTCCATTCTGAAATTGTGACCAACTAAAATATCTTAATAATTTCCAACGTAAATCGTACACAAGCGACTAAAGTAATTGCAATGAACCGAAGCGGATTAGACCCAGAATGAGCCAAAGTGACTCCGTGCAAAGAAAAAACTGTATTGCTTCAGGTACACTTAGAAAAAAGCAGTCCCTGAACTTTTTGAGTCCACTGTGTATATCATGATCTCCTTGCGGCAATGTTGTGAGGCAATTTTAAAAGCATTTGTGGATGTCTATTCTGTGAAACTTTACAGAAAAAAATGGAATTGTAGTTTCTATGACAGCGACCCAAAACAAAATTAAATCCCCATTTTTTAGTGTTCTTACATGAAAACCCCAAGCTTTTTTGTGATCTAGAAATTGGATAAAAACACTTTAGAAAAGTTGACAGCTAAATACAGAATTATTCAATAAAAAGTTCACAGGTAGTCGTCTCTAAAACATGTATAATCATCAGACAGAGTTATGATACAAAAACTGAAATTACACCTTCTTGACTCCTCATTTTTCCTTTTTTAAGTTACGTAATTTTACAATATCATTATTATAATAATCAAGGTCCAAGCCCTCATATTTTTTAATAAAAAAAACTGAGCAGTGCTTTAATGAAGAATTTGATTCAGAATGAAACTAAGGAATATTCCAGTGCTTTATTGAATTATATATAATGCCTACATCCTATAATCGTTATCTCATAGATAATACAGGCGCGGATCCAGAGGGGTGCCACAGCAGCTTGCCCTCCCCCCCAATATAAAAAAGCTCAGACTCGAATTTTTCAAATAACATAACGTTTATTATATTAATTCTGAAATGCGAATTTCCTACTTGCCAAATTCTCTCATGGATGGATGAGAAAACAATTCAAAAGCCTTAGCAGGTAATCAAACGTAAACTTCCCACTCTAACTGTTTTTTCATTTTATTTAGAAAAAATGCGAGTAAGTTGAGGAAACACTTAGAAATCTTTAAATAAAAATTTAAGGCTTTTAAGGATTTTTAAAGGTTGTAAAGATAGTACAGAAATTGTCCTATGCTTTCTGGGAAAATTTAAAATTATTTGTTTTATTCCAAAAAATTAATTTCAGGGGAATATTTAAAAATATTTCGAAACAATACCAAATTTGCAAAAAAATAGAATAAGTATAACACATATTCAAAAATTTTAAGCATGTTTAAAAATAATTTTCTACTTGAAAAGATGTCACAAAATTTAAAAGGAAATGTAAATTTTTCAAGGTTTCAAACAAAAAATTTAGAAGGATTTTAAGCATTTTGAATAAAATAATTATTTGTTAAAAAATTAATTTCAAGACAATATTTAAAAAGATTTTCAAAGATTTCCAAAACTGCAAAAATAATAATCTGAAATATTTTGAGGCCATTTCTATAAATTTCGCAGCATTAATTAGAAATTTTAAAAATAATTCGAATTATTTCAAAAGATTTTTGAAACTTTTTTAAAAATTATTTAAAGTTTGGAAAGATTCAAAAAAGTGTAAAATAAAATGTAGATTTTTAAACCTTGAAAATGTTTTAAAAGATTTCAAACCAAATTTTAATGTATAAATAAGAATTAATCAATTATTTATTTGCAACTACTCAAAATGAAAATAATTTAGTTTCTAATTTAAAATGTGTTGGATAAAAATTGCTTAAAGTGATCTAATTTTGAAAATTCATAGGCTTTTTGATTCGCACTTCAATTTAAGACGTTAAAAATGATAGCGTTCATTTATAATTAATACAAGTTTTGATTCGTTAAAACGGTTTCTTCAGACAAATAATTTTTTAATAACAAGAAAAAATCAGCCTCAGCCCGGATTTTTACCGGGAACGTCACTATTCATGACTTAACCAATCACGTGGATTTATATATTTTCGAATCTTTGAACTGTATAATTTATCAAAGTTTACCTCACAATAAAAAAAAAATCCTTTTTTCAGACATCTTTCCTTATCTCGTTTGTTATTCCAAGAATAGGTTTTTTGTTCTCCTATAATTTTTGATAGATAAAAATAAATGCCCTTAAAGTATTCTTTGACATTTTTTTATGGATTTCACATCTTCTGGCATAATAAAGGAATTTTTGATCAAAGTTTACATTTTTGACCTTTTTTCTCTGTATTTTCGAAAGAATAAAACCAAAATAAAAATAGTATTTTTCAAAAGCTGCAATTCTTCTTTAAAACTTTTTTACTTATCTGTCAAAATTTTGATTTTTCTCTTTGAGAGTGTTAATGAACGCCTTATCGCACAAGTAAATCTTTTTTAAGCGAACGACTGACGTCCATTATTTTTTTCGTACATTGTGTAGTTTAAAAAAATTTTTATGTTGTTATGTCTACTGTTATTTATTATGATTAAAGATAAAACTACGAGTCCTATTTAAAAAATGTTCATGATGAATTTGTAGCTCTCTTTTGGATGAGCAACTTTTATCCGTTCATTTTTTTTTATAGCGTGTGTCATTTGTCTAAAAATGTAAATGTTATTTTTCACGATTAAAACCAAAACTACGCGTTGCGCCAAAAAAGTATAAGCAAGTTTTTTTTTCTTTTTTCATATTATGCGTTATTTGGTTTAAATGTTAATTTTCGTTGTTTTTTTGTAATTCTGAAAATACTATAACTCTGGCAATTTTCTTTTTGAATTTTTACCAAAAATATCTGGTTTGCAAGTTCGGTCTTTCTTTTTAGACCGCGAAACTGTGTGCGGAAGTTCAATTTGATCCGTTAATTTTTTTAGGGTTATCGTGATCACAGAAAGACAAACGGACAGACAGAAGCTATCGCGAAAACTTGATTTTCGACTTCAGAGTGTCTCAAAAGTGGAAATTCGTTAAAAAAATGTCGTGTTAAATTTCCAACAATCCTAATAGTGTCTCAATCATAAATAATAAAATCTAAAATCAATGAACATATTCGGCTTGCTAATTGTAACTCTAGTTTTGGAAGAGAACTAAAGAAGAAACTCGTAAAAAATCATTATTTAGAGTTTTATGTCAGTGCTTTCTCTTAGGTAAAATATGATATTTCTATTTATTCCTAATTTTTTTAGCTTTTTTTGGTATATATAATTATAATTTACCTGAGGCATTTTGATTATTCTTCAAACCAGACAAAATGTTACGTTTTAGTTTAACTTTTTTAATTAAATGAATCGTGTGGAGTAATGCTATTAACATTTAATATTTTTAAATTCTTTTTGATTATGTGACGGGTGCCTACCGGAGATTCCGCGCATTCTTCTGGTGTCATGTCTTGAACCGCGCCACTGTTCATGTTAATTTTCACGCGTATTTGATAGCTATATTTTCCTGTGTATATTCCACGAAGAACTGTATTAGATTCCAATATTGCAAAAATATCACTAGCGGATGTTGTTAAAACATTTCGTTCTTCGGTAGGCATGGGTCCAAAGTTAGCTCTTCCGTCTTTCACTTGAATTGGTTTATCAGGAGGAAAAGTGTATCTTCGAATTTCGAAAAGTCGGTGAGGATTCGAGTGGGGAATAAGCCGAATAAATTTCATATTTTCAAGTTCATATCCAAGGACGCGAGAAGGTTGATTTCTGGCAGGAGGAGCTCTGGACCTGGTGCGGGGAGAAGGCTCGGGAAGAGAGCAAAGCCTGGCCGAAGAACGAAGACTGGCAGGAGGAGACCTGGACCTGGCATGAAGAGAAGGCTCGACAAGAGATGGAGGCATGACCGGAAAATGAGTTCTCACAGGAGGATGAGTCCTTTTAGGAGAATCTTTTCTGCTACAAACAGAAGAGGAGGCTCCTTCGCCACATGGAACACCATGAATAGGGTCTCGATTAGGCAAACAGTCAAACTGTGTACCTAAATCTGCAACAATAAACAGATGATTAAATTTTTCTCATAGTATACAATCGTATGTTGGGATATCATAAAGCCCTTTAAGTAATATTGTGAGGAAATTTTAAAGGCATTGAGGGATGTCTGCTCTGGAAAATTTCTCACAGAGAAGCCCTAAGCTTACTTTTTTTCTAAAATTGGATAAAAATGCTGCAGCAAGATGATATATGTATTAAGAGTTATAATTGTCAATTGAATAGTAATCAAAATAGTTTTCAACTTCTTTTAATGTTTTCATCCATATCTCTCATAAAAAAGATGGAGTTAAATAATCTTTTATACAATATTATAAAGCCTAATTAGTGCTAATTTACACTTACTTTATAGTTCCCCTACCGATATAAATCATGCGATGAACGCAGTTAAAAATCTGACAAGTAGTAATGGTCCCACAATCAAATTTTAAGCAAGGTGAAAATTTTAGATAGTATTTTAATGTAAACTTATTTGAAGTTTATTTGTTAGTTATGTATTTTTTCATTGTCATTCTTTCAATGATAAGAATTCCACACAAAGAAAAAGAAATCTCACTGATCCCGTAATTCTAGTTTTATTTTAAAAAACTTTATTATTTCTTACCCACTAATATTCGAAAATACTATAGCTAGATTTTTAATATCATCATAGAAAACCGATCAACATCTTAAACTATCAAATAGGTCTGGTTAATGACATTCGAACATTAATACTCTAATTTAGGTATCTAACATTTCAAGCTGCAAACTTTTTTTTTAATTAAATAAAAACACTAAAGTTAAATATGTAACTTGACGTCCTTAAGATATCCTTTGAATATTTTCACGAGCCCAAAAGGTTAGCAGCTAAATATCTTCACACGCTGTGCATATATTTTATTATTATATTCACCAATAGAACTGAGAATAATTGCATAGGATAATATTGAAGTAGAAGCAGTCCTCATCTTTGTAATTAGAGAAAAAACTAAGTAATGTTTTAATGAAGATTTTTGATATGAACAGATTTAACTAATATTTCAGTGTGCCACTTTATTATATAATACTAACATTTTAAAGTCGTCATCTTCTATATAATAGACATAAAATTTTATAATTCCAAGTCCTAAAATATTTGCGTTTCATTTTAGTCAGTTTCAAGAAAAAATACTGTGGCGAAATAATATATGTATATTCGATCTGGGTGTATTTATTTAATTATTTGTTCTCATTTTGTGAGGACTTTGCAGATCATATTAGCAATCCACATTTTATTAGTAATAAGATTTATAATTTTTAAAGAAATATTAGACAATGCTATTCGCTTATTAAATAAATTATTTAAAGAATTGAAGAATTGATCCGGCAAAAGTCCTGTACACCCTGAGGACACAGAGCGACCCCAGGACGACTGCCTTCTGCATTTTCCCCTCAAGTGTTTAAGCATATTGTTCACACGCAGGTATCTTTTTTAGGCTATTAACCAGTAAAAACTGGCACCTCCAAGATTGCTGATGATAAGGACGATTAATTTAACAGAATATTCCAAGTACAATCGTCGCAACTTCCTTACAAGGTATACATCTCTTTCTTTTCATTCTCTTTGGCTATGATGTTTTTGTCAGCTGGTGCCGAAAATTCAATAACGAACATGGTTCGCTTCTCGAAGTCAAGGAGAACTATGTCAGGCCTCGAGTGTGCAACAGAAACAATTGTTGAAAATATAAAGTTCCAGTATATGCGGCACTTCTCATTCTCAAAAATTGACTTTATTTCCCCAGGAGCGTTTAGCGGAGCGATAATAAAGTTAATGCCGTCAGAGTGACAGAGATTATAATAAAGCACTCTTAGTACTGGATTGTGCCTTTGGCTGTAGGTCGTTCATGCATGAGTTGGACAACTAGATAGTATGTGTCCTAGATGGTCCCTTCCATTTGCGACTCTATATGTTGTACACGGAATAATCCTGTTGTGAAAACATTTAAGACTCAATATTCCGCGACCAACTTGACGGCGTGAGATATAGAGTCGCGGAACAGAAGACTTAAGATGCATTCTTTTTTTTATGTGCATAACCTTTCGCGTCCCGATATCAAGGGATCTGAGCTCGTTCTTTATTCATAGAACCACTGAAAATGAATAAAATACTACCGGGGCGGCAAGCATGTTTGTTGCAGATACTTTGTTCCTCCCCAACAGTTCGGAAGACTAAATCTGCCGCATGATCCGTTTATTTGTGCTTCGGCGAGTATCCTTTATAGATGTCATATCCTGAATGCGGCTCTGTGGCACACCCAGGTATGTATAAGTCTCTCCAGCACAAAGATGTCGTATAGCATCGTATATATAATGTAATTTAATATAAAAGATTGATGTACAAAGTGTATTTGTCCGAAAAAAACTTCTTACTAGTACGGGATTCTCACAGTGCTCAAAAGTTGTATTTGTCTGATAGTTGAAAAAATTTTCTCATGAGCCGGAAAATTATTATGATTTGTTACTAGTTAATGTTTTGGAACATAATTGTGAATTTGATTTTTTTTGCAATATTGAGATCTTGCACTTCAAACAATCCAAAAACTGGTTCCTTGGCATATTTTTAGACATTTATAGCCAAAGCACAAATTTTGTTTTTAAGTTATAATTCTAGTTTATTTTTAACCACTAAAAACTATACCTGAAAAAATTCATCGTAATTTTTCGGCTCATCAAACTTTTTATATTCTCATTCTGATGAGAAGTTCCTTCAACACCCAATTCTTCTCAGGCATGAACAACATCGACGCTGACGAGTCCTTCATCCTTGACTGGTTAGTCAACGATCTGATCAAATTGTTCGGCACTAACAACTTCCCATTGGTTGTTATAAAAGGAGTTGACATGATCTGAAGTAGCTGGCCTATAGTGAAGAGGATGTTATCCAACAGAGTTCACAATGAGGAGTTGCAGAGAAAATCCACCGTATGTGCCCTTGGGGAAGGAAATCCTGGCTGGGAAGCTGAAGTGAAGGTGTAGCTTAAAGAAAATTCCGGATGGAGTAAATTATTAATAACCATTTTCAAAGTAGATTTTTACAATTCCTTTCTATAATTTTATTACAATTCACTCGCATTTTAAGGGGGAAAATACCTTTAAAATATAGAGTGAGCTCTTGGCATTCATTTCTCCTTCTAGCTTAGCTGGGATTTGGTCGACTGACGGATGATCTATGCTCTGGATTGATGAGGGCCGAGTGTTTCTAATGATGATATTATGTCCAACAACGACAAAGGAACAGATATGCAAATTAATCATAATGCCGCCAAGATATACAAAAATATTGATCAGGAGTGGGCGATAAGAAAACTTACGATCTGCAACCATTTGGTCCAATTCAACAAAGTCTATTATTTTGTTGTAAACGTCAATGGGGAGACCTTACAATGTATTCCAAGAAGTAGGCCATCAGCTGGTTTGTTGATATGTTTCAAAAGAACGTATAGAGCTGGATCACGATCAGCAACATTGCTAAGTTCCAAAGCAGATGGAGTATATTCCGAGATGTTTTTGAACTTTAGAGTTGTGGCAAGAAGTACTTTAGATTCTCAGAAAAGGCTGCCATAATATCTGGGGTTGATGCTTCTGCCAGATCCTTTGATCAAGTTACGATGGATGTTCAACACATCAGGCTGGTACAAAAAGTGCACGGAATCTTTGGGTGTAATGATGTGACCGGCATCAATAGCATCAATGATTCTCTTCTCAAGTGTACAGACCAATTTCTTTCATTCTGGACGCCTGTCAGTAATGTCAATGGAGCCTTCAGGGCGACCAGGCATTTCAAGATCATTCATGTATCGAAGCTGTGTTTTCAAAAGAACATCCACTAGTTTCAGGTTCAATTCTGGGATAAGTCCAAGATCGTTTCCAAGGTGTTCAAGGTCGTAGCGAGCCAGAAGCTGTTGCTTAAGGTAGATCCGTTAAGCTCCATCAACGTTTAATGTTTTGATTTCAGATAAACGATCGTGAAATTCTGATCGAGATCTTTGTTGAAGTATGTCCTAGAAAATAGGAAAATGTATGAAATGTAAAGGATCAAATATTTCTAAACCATCTTCATAATTCTTGGGAGTTCAAGTATGATCGATCCAGCTTGTTCCATCCATGTGAAACAAGTGTTAAGACTAATGTCGTAAGTGAAATAGGCAATTTTTTGTTTACTGGCGGCTAAGCTTTGGGGTATGATTTCATGAAGAGATGAGAGAATTATGCTGTTGAAGGACGGCAGATACCAGAGCCTGTTTCACAGAGAAAGTAAAGAGTTCATTTCAGCGTAAATAATATAAACACCAGCCACCTCAACATTCTTTATTTTCTAATTATATCCCTAATCTCAGAGACACTAATTCTTTGAACCGCGTTTTCCTACGCGTCTCTTAAAGCGGCTACTATATATCTTGTCTAAAAAGGATACAAAACCGTCTTTGGTAGGTGCCAGGTAACTACTTTTACTGACTTTTAATTAATTCATATTTCATATTACAAACGCCAGTAAATACAGACTCGATCCATTCTTGAAATCTAGAATGCAACTTTCATGGAATCTCATAGAATCCTTGAAAATCTTTGCAATCCTTTAAAATTCCATGAATTCTTTTGAAAATTTTCTAAATTCCTTAACAATTTTTTTAAATAAGTGAAAACCCTTTGACATCCTTTGAACCCCATAAATACTATACGCCATTTCGGCAAATCAATTTAAAACAATTAAACTTGAAATTATTTAAAAACTGATGGAATCCCTTAAAATTGTTAGAAATACTTTAAAATTTCTTCAGATTTGTTGAGATTCTTTCTGACAGTGTGCTAAATAGTTTCTTCAGATTCTTAAAATCATTTACTACCTGTTAAACCGCTCTTAATAATAATAATAATAATTTGAAAAATTACTTCATTTTTAGAAATACTTTTTTTTTAAATGCAGCGTATTAGTTTATTATAGATAAAAATTATTTTGCACAAAATTATGCACAGTATTTCAATCTTTTAAGACCCATGTTCTAAATGTGGAATCAATTGATTTAAATCTAGGATTATGCTAAATACTCGTAGACCAATAGAATTGGCTGCTGCACCCATGTTAAAAGATGAAAATTTCCATTTTTATGATAAAATATACAACAACTTCTAAACTAAAGAATGGAACCACATACCTATTAGTTAGGCTTTGGCGACAATTAGACCAACTGATTTTACTGTATCCGTGCGCAGTGATAAAAAATTCTATTGTTTATAATAAAATATAATATATCTTTTAAACCACTAAACATATTACAAGAACCTGAAAGACAGCACTGATAAGTATCATCACACAGCTACAGTTAATATTTCACGTTAATCGGCCCAATAGATTGTGCTGTCGCTGTCCGCAGATAAATAATCAAAATTTTCTAATTACGTAAAACACTAAAATTTAATAACCAAATAAGTTTATTATAAATTTCTAAAGGATATCATAATAAAGGCATTTATCAAAGCATCTAACAATACTTTGGTGCTAATCGATAACACAGAATTGACTATAAACGTAAGCGAAAATTAAAGGTCATTGTTCTCTTTTAAAAATCCTTTCAAAAATTTTAACTAATGAATGTGTCATAAATTTCGAGAAATACACAAAAACCAACATCATTATATTTTATTTCTGAAAAATGTTAATTAAATTAGCTCTGTGGAGTTATTCCGTTTACATTTACTATTCTAAAATTATTTCTAATTGTGTGACGGGTGCCTGTTGGAGACTCAGCGCGTTCATCTGGGGTCATAACTTGAACCGCGCCGCTTTCCATGTTTACTTTCACCCGTCTTATATATTCTGCTCTTACTGTATATATTCCCCTAAGAACTATATTAGATTCCAGTATTGCAAATACTTCACCATCAGGTGTTGTTACCACATTTCGTTCTTCAGTTGGCATGGGCCCAAAGACATTAATTCCTAGGTTCACTTTAATTGTTTTTTCGTCAGGAAAAGTATATCTTCGAATTTCAAAAAGCCGGTGCGGATTCTTGTGGGGAATAAGCCGAATAAATTTAATTTGGTCAAGCTCATATCCTAGTATGAGAGATGAAGGACGTTTGTCAGGATAAGGCCTGGACCTGTTGCGAACAGAAGGCTCGGGAAGAGGACGAGGCCTGGCCGAAGAACGAAGACTGGCAGGAGGAACCCTGGACCTGCCACGAAGAGAAGGCTCGACACGAGATGGAGGCATGACCGAAGAAGGAGTTCTGGTAGGAGGAAGATTCCTTTCAGGAGAATCTTGTCTGTCAGGAAAAGAAGAGGAAGATGCTTCACCACGAGGAACACCAGGAATAGGGGCTCCATTAGGCAAACAGTCAAACTGTGAACTTAACTCTGCAACGAGAAATAGAGGATTACATTTTTCTATAGTAGACAATCGTATTTTGGTATATTATAAACCCCTAATGGTAACATGGTGAGAACATTTTTAAGACACTGAGGGATGTCTCTTCTGGAAAACTTCTCGCAGGGAAACCCCAAGCTTCTTTTTATTCTAAAATTTGATAAAAACTCTGCAGAAAGATGATAGCTATATTAAGAGTTATAATTGTTAATTTATTGGTAGCGAACATTGTCTTGATCTTTTTGTAACATTTCTTATCAACATCTTTTATAGAAAAGATAGAGATTAAGTAATCTTTTATATAATATTAGTAAACTTAATGTGTATTGATTCACACACGCTTTTTAATTCCAAACCTATAAAATAAGCGATCAAAGATTACTTTGTAATGTAATGAGGAAATTTCTTATATCTCAAAACGTCCTTATGTACATTTTTAAAGAATTTAAACTCGTTATCATGACACAATAAAAAACAATTGTCTGGAAGCTGTCGTAGATTTTTGTCGCCGCCTTTATATATATTATATTTGTAGACGTTAATTACCCGCAGGATTCACCATCACATCCATTCTCCAATAAAGATCAACGATAAAATGATAAGAATCCCACACAAAGGAAAAAAACCTTCTTGTTTCAATCAATCAATTTTTATTCTAACAATAAGAAACCTTTCTACTTATCATCCACTAATATTAGAAAATATTATAACTAGATTTTAAATATCATCAGGGAAAACAAATCAACAAGTTGCACTGGAATATGGGAAATTTCTCGCTGAAAGTTTTTTAAATTAAATAAAAGTACAAACATTAAATATTTCAGGAGAAATTTCGAAATCTATGTTATTTCCCAAAAACACCTTCAGAATGTACATCTATATAATGTAACTTGACGTCCTTAAGATATCCTTTGGATATTTTCATGTGCTCAAAAGGTTTCATCTTTGTCCTTTTAAATTTCAACGTGCACATTTGACAATTAAATATCTTTAACCGTGCACAGTTGTCCCACGCTTGGGCTTTAGAAACTTTACTTAAACTTGTGCATATATTATATTATGATATTTACCAACAGAACTGAGAATGACCGCCAAGGAGAAGATTTGAGTAGGAGTGGTCATCTTTTCAATATAGAGGAAATACTGAGCAATGTTTTAATAAAGAGCTTGATGCACAATGAAACGAAGGAATATTCCAGGTCTTTATTAAATTATATAATACCTACATCTTACAGTCGTTATCTTACATATTATAGGCATAAAGTTTTATTATTTGAAGTCCCAAAGTATTTGCATTTCATCAGAGTCTGTTTTAAGAAAAAGCACTGTAGTGAAGTACTATGTGTCTGTTCACTCTGGGTGTATTTGTTAATTATTTTTTATCATTTTTTGAGGTCTTCGCACATCATTGGCAACGAAAAATTTGCTTATAACAACGTACATTATTGTAAAAGTGATGAAAGAGATTCCTAATTTTTTTCCAAAGTAAACCATGGATCACTCGCACTTTAGAGAATATTCGCGTTTTTTTATGGAAAAGCATACTTCAATATATGCGTTATTTTTTTGTCAGATTGAAATTATATTAAATCTGACGTCAGCCCGTTCTTATGTTTTGGAGCACATATTGTCATTGAGATAATGATAATCCTAATAATTAAATTTCATTAGAGTTATCTCAAGTGTAAAAATAAGCATTGTTAAAAGTCATAAATGAAATCGAGCAAAAGGTTTTTATTGGTTATTGTAACTATCGTGTTGAAAGATTCACACAAAAAGCAAACTCAAGAACAAACAGTGCCTTGACATATTGGTCTGTAAACACCATAAGTCTATGAAACAAAAAAAACAATACTAATGGTAATAATATTAATATTTTTTGTGATACAAAAAAAATTTTGGAAGTAATTACGATAGTGAGCTCAAATGGACTAGGCCCTCTTTTAACACCGAATTTCACTTAAATCGGATACAATAAGTAAATTGTGTCATCAGTTTTAACGAACTTAGCAACACCATTTTTTCCTGAATCTGACTTTAGTCAAATGTAAATATCTCAGAAAGACAAACTTGATGCCCATAATTTTAGTAGATAACGACAGAAATCTCACAAGATGCGGAGATGGAATTCTTCAGATGTGAGCGAAAAAACATGTAACTTTTTTGTTATTATCAAAAAAGTTTTCCTACTTTTAAAATTGTTTATTTGACCTTTTCCGTGCAATATTGAGACCTTCCACACCTTGGAGCATATTCTTTTGGACAATAGCAAAATTCTACATTATTATTCACTACGAAAAATATAGTTTTTTCGTTCAATATAATTTTTTGTAGGTGAAGAACACCTGAGAGTGTACTGAGAGAGAGATTAGTTTCTTACACTTAAAAAAAATGAAACTAATTGGCTACCTAAGAAAAAAAAACAAAGTGGGACAATGGCCGTGGGGGCTGAAGCGCAGGCTTTGACCCACTCTGTCGGCTTGCGGGTTCGATTCCGACCGGTACCTCTAGAGAAAAAAATTCGCTAAGTAGTTAAGGCTGTTGCTTTTGGTGGTTTGGAACCCACCTTAATCTGTAGGTCCGCCGCCCACCACCAAGTAAGTGTGTGGAAGGTGTATAAAGGATAGGGAAGAAGGTGCAAATAAAAGTAAACCATTAGAAGACACATTAGAAGCTTCCATCCACAAAAAATAAAAACTACACTCATTACTTTTAGAAGTCATTCTACATCACTTTCCTGAACGCGTATTGAGATCCAACAACTTGATAGACTGGAAAGTTTTGGTGGAAGATGAAAAAGTCTTGGCAAGCCATGTTTGCAACACTCCAAACACAGCTCCTCGTTGTACTTCTAGTGATTCTTGTACTTCACCTGCCAAAATTTGACCAAATTCTCCTATCAAACCACCGATACAAAATTCGACTCCAACATGTATTTCAGAAAGTCTACCTGACAGACCATGTACTCCATGTACTCCACGTATAGCTCTAATTAATTTTTGGCTAACTACTCCACTCAAACCTCCTAATCCTGTTCCGCGGACTCCTTGTCCATCAACACTACCTTGTCTGCCGAAAATTTTATTTCAAACAATTCCTTGTTCACCTAAACCTTGTTCAACCCCTTTTCTAGTCTACTCATAAAAAGCTTCCATTCTTCATCGCTAATCAGTTTCGTTCATTCAACGCCCAATTTTTCTAAGTGAGAAACAACATCGACACTGACGAGTCCTTAACTCTTGTCTGGCTGATCAACGATCTGTTCTTATTGTTTGGCGTTCGCAACTTGCCATTGGCTGTTGTAGAAGAAGGTTTCATTATCTGGGATAACTGATCCATAGTGAAGAAACTGTTGTCTAGTAAAGATGACAACCAAGAGCTGCAAAGGGAATGCACCGTATGTCTCCTTGAGGAGGGAAAGAGTGGTTAGAAAGCGAGAGTGCCTGTTTTACGAAGAAAATAATGAGTTTTAATCAAACTTTAGGAAGTTTTCTTAGGGAACACATAATTATTCATTCTCTCATAAATAACAATTTACTAACCATTAAGAATTAGTATTTGTTCAAGTGTGCGCGAGCCCAGGCAGCAATGTTGAGGAATGTTTCCCAGCCTTTCGCACCAAGTAAAATTCTTGTAAGGACCACAAGTTCCTGGCGAAGTCCGCTGACTATGATGGAAAAGACAGCATGCTTGGGGTGGACATTTTCAATCTTGACATTCGTGGAGAGAATTTTTAACAGGTTCAGGATTTATTTTATCATTAGAGAAATCTCCAAAGATATTATCCAAAAGACGGATAACATGCATTTGTTTCATCAAGAGAGTTTGGTCAGCTAAAAAGTAAGCTTGTATTACATATTTTAAGATTCTTTAAGAAACTTGATGAATTAGGAACTGGATATTCAGTTGAGAGATTGGTGTTAACAATTAAGTAACTTACTTTCAAGAATAATTTTGTTCGAGGTTAATTTGTGGCAACTTTGAGAACATTAGATAACGCAAATATTCCTGGCGCCACTTAAAATTACAACTATTAGATTTAACCTACCAATGAATCCTTAAATTTCCTAGAGAATTTTTTTTAGAAATTTCACGTAACAATAATTTTGTCAAAAATTCGGCCTTAGCTATTTGAAATCAATCAAAGTAGCTGGAAGGATTCATGGGAAGGATTCATGCTTCTTAAAAGTTACACTTGTAAAGAGAACTGGTTGGTAGTAGAAATTTGCTCAAAAACTTAGTGATAACTATTCACGATAGCAATGTGAATTTCAATGAAGGACTAGTTGGCTGATAGAAAACTTAATCATAACGAAAATTTTGCAGTGAACTTGTTAGTACAAACTGAGAAAATTTGTTTTGCACTAGAATTATTGATGTAGTCAGGTAGTTTATCTTGGGAAATCCTTGTAGCAAAAATATTGTTAGGAATTACTCATGGTAGTTTAGAATTATAATAAATCATTTACTTTAAGGAAATTTTAGATGTGAAATATGTTAATTTTCGGACAAAATTTTTTAGGTTTTCGGATAGAGAGAAAAAGAGTTACCAGCCTGATCAGTTTCCGGGTTGTCTAGCTCAAAAGCCACAAGGGCTACGAAAACTACAGTGACACTCATTATGATACAATTCTGTGTTTAACTAATGCTAGACCGTCGAGAACTTTTATAACTATCACAACCATTTCAACCTTGTGATTTTACAACAATTAAAAGTCACGATGGAGACTGATGAAAATATTTGTACTATTTCAATTTCTGATCGAAGCTTGCTGACGCTCTGGTGGGGAGCATATTTAAATGTAATGTTAATATGTTGTTCTAACTAAGAGTTTTTATATATGTGATTGATTTTAACTTTATTTCAGTCATCATGTCCTTAATTAGCAGTACCTAGGGCATAACAAAATGCTGATGGAATGTTAGAATTTCTTTCAATATACGAATCAACGGAAAATTTCCGTATTAGATTATTTCGAATTTTTACTATTAAAAACTGTGTAGTGACTGTGATAAGTAAAAAAATGTTTATTAGATTCATCTAATGGCATCGAACTAGGAAATGCTTGAAATTCTTATGATTAAAGCTTTGACTATTTTTACCATTTTTAGTTTTAAAGTCTCTGTAACTGTAAGACACTTTTTTCATACTTGTATATGGAAGTTTATTACAAACAAAAAAATTTTTAAAACTGTTGCATTAAACTTCTTCGTGAAAAGATATTTTTGAAGTAGAAAGAACCTGCAATTAACCATTTACTTCTTTTTGTTCCTTGGAATGGATACCATTGAATGAAATAATCTACAAATCGCTTTGGTAGGTTTTTATTTCTTCAAATTTTCCTTAAGAAAAATATTGTCTATGAAAATAAAACGTATAAATTAAATAACAATTAAAACTTTTACCTAGAGAGAAATCAAAAACATAAAACTATTTCAGCTGGACCAATGAGAAGCGCGGTAAAAATAGTCGTGCGCCCGTGAGCAGGAGTTTTATAACTCAAAAACTTTAAATTATCTTTAGAAAAGGAATTTTTGATTTATTACATTCTCATCATTTAGGTGGAATGTCTTAGATTTTTGTGATTTTGGACCTGACGAGTTTTCATCATTTGGCGACGTTTTGAGACCTCCTGAGTCAGAAAAATAGCTTTTTCAAAATTTCTGTCTTTGGTATATCTGTCTTTCTGTTGTCTTAACTTTGCTGATGCAGTTTTGGTGGTAAAACATGTCGCATATGTTTGAAACTCAGCACACTTATGTTTTCATGACCGCTCTACAAGATGAAGTTGTCAAAATAATTGCTTGTTTACCAGGAAATTCAATATGGCGGCATTAGGAAATATTCGCGTTTCATACAGTTTTATTGTATAAAAAATGATGTGAGCTCAGCTCTTGTACAGTTTCCAAAATTTTCTTATTAACAGTGGCGCGTTCATTGTAAACTTAGCCCGCTCTTGGACTTTGAAAAAAATATTTGGTTTTAGATAATAATATTTCCATTGTAAATTGTAACTTCCGTGGGGAAAGACTCGCATCAAAATCCAACTCAAGAACAAAAAGTGCCTTTTTCATATTGGACTGTAAACATCAGAAGTCTGTGAAACAAAATAAAAATAAACGAAAAGCAATAATAATAATATTTTCGTGATACAAAAAATCTGATCGTTCTTTGAGTTTCTCCCACATTTGTGCACAGATCTTTCAAAACTAAAAATCAACAAGTTGACAACTTTAACTTAGCGACTGTGAACTCTCATTCTTCGGCTTGACTGAATACATTCTCATCACATAACTCGTGCTTCGCACTTGATTTTTCCCAAAATATCAATTTTTTACATTATGCTCAACACTTTTAAAATAAATATAATACATTCCTTATGTATATCTGCCTAGAATTGGGTATTTAGATATTGGAAAATAAGGTACAAATTGTACTTCTCATGATTACTTGATTACTTGTTTCTTATATTGCGTTCGATTTTATTTTTAGTTGGGCTGAAACATTTATCATTTAAATAAATTTATATTATTAAATTTTATAATATTGAAAAAATATTCGTAAAAAATTTGTAAGTCTTTTTTGGTTAAATAAATTTTGTCTCGCCTATTCTCGTATCTCATATCGTTGTACACAAATATAATTTTTTTATTTTCAATGTTTTGTTTTTTTTTTTTAAAATAAAACAAAAACTACTTATCCTGCAAAAAAGTAATTTCTGAAACACTTTTTATTCTTTTTTAGATACACAATTATTCTCGATCTATCACTTTTCGTAACTTGCTTCGTTTTACTACAAAATGTAGTTATTGCTCTCTCATTAGTTTTTCTTGCGATGAAAATTTGAATTTTTGATTTTTAATTAGCAAAATTTAAAAAGTTGCTTAGAAAATCTTTTAGGGCCTTACAAAATTAACGTTTTTTTTTTTTTTTTGAATTTTTCCCATATCACGCTTTATTTGACTTCAAATGCTGATTTACGTTTGGTGTTCTGGATTTTGAAAATGCTATAACTTTGGTCATTTTTAATTTTTAATTTTTAATTTTAATAGGGATAAATTATTCCTATTTGGCTCTATCGAGTTCACAGGCTACAACGACAACAAGTACGTGAACGAAAACGACAAAAACTAAACTTTGTGAGATTTAAAAAAACTTCTTATGAGCCGAAGAATTATTTTGAATAGTTTATAGTTACTGTTTTTGGTAGTAAATCATAATGTGAATTTACATATAAAATAAAAAACAAGATTTGTGTTTAAATTATAACTTTTTTAAATTTCAAAAAAAAAATTTGCGATTGCATTCACTGCACATGATATTGAAAAAAATGAAACATCTCGTGTTTAAAATTTCTTGAGATGTAATCGAAAAAACATGTTCTAAGCACAAATTTTGTTCATTAATTTTTAATTCTGTATTACAATTCACCAACAAAAACTATACTTACAAAAAATTTAATACAATTTTTCGTAGGGATAGAACATATATTTTTTATTTGAACAAAATTTGAAATGCATCTAGGTATCAGGGACATAAATAATAAATAATTGCAAAACTAAGTAGTCAAACCGATATTAGTTACTCGCTAAAAAATAATCCATCAAGCTAATTGACTACCTAAAAAACTCAATATTTACACTCATTACTTTCAGAAGTCTTTTATGATCACTTTCCTCAACGCTATTAGAAATCCAACAACTTGAGTGACTGGAGAACGTCTTGATGGAACATGAGAACATCTTTGAGGCCACGTTTGGTAAACTCCGAACAACAACTCTGTACGAAGGCCATCCTAAGGGCTTTCCACCAAAACAGATGGCACCTCCAATCACTAGGGAAAGACTTGTTTACCTATTCCGTCTCTAGAAAGTCCACTAGCTCCTAAACCTTGTTCAACTCCTTTCCCAAGATCCACAAGTTTTTGAAGGGGGAAGCACTGAGGCTTCGAGTAGCCCTGGTATTTGTTGCAAAGTTTGTTCCACTTCCATTTACCTAGTAAAAAATATTTCATTATATTGTTTCTCAACTAAAAAATCTTATAAGGGTTCCATGTCCGCATATCACGACCATCGTCCCACTAAAAATGATTTTATATATTATACAGTTCTAGAGCATACAGTCCATCACATTAGAGCGTAGTCGCTGTTGTGAAGAAAGGAAGGTTGTTGTTATGACATTTTTTGCAAATATTGTTCTATTAGATCGAAAACTTTGATGAAAACACATTAGTAACAGGCACAATGCCTGCAAGCATCAATGAAGGCCTGGCATCTTTGAGGCATCTTTCCATGAAATTTTTCGCGTATTCTATAGGAAGCAACCTCCAAACTTTTCGACTTTGTCGGATCAGCTCCTGTAAATAACACGGACTGGGTCTTCTGAACCTCATTTTGATTTGAGCGAAAACCTTCACGATGGGGTTAGCATCGGGCGACTGAGACAGCCAATCTAAAGTGATGACACCATTTTCTCTTTCGCCCAGTCGAAACGTTTTTGGACATGTTTTTTACTCGGCATTGGCTTTTGCAAAGTATTTCGAAATTTCAAGTTATTCGCAACTAATAGTCTACGAATCGTAGACGCGAAGATAATGACGGATTCTTCAAAAACAAGGTCAAAATCATTTTCTCAAACTTTTTCGAGACTGTGCCAACACGTTACTTATTTGTAACTTATTTACTTAACTAAAGTTACTTATTTGTAACTTTTTTTAATAATTCAACCACTAAACTCTTATGTGACCGACTGTTCTAATAAAAAGCTTCTATTATTCATAGATAATTACCTTGATGTATTACAATGCCCAATTCTTCTATTAAGGAACAATGTCGACGCTGACGATTCCTTAGCTGACTGTTTAACGATCTGTTCGTATTATTCGGCACTAACAACTTCCCATTGGATTTTGTGGAAGGAGTTGGCATCATCTGGGATAACTGGTCCATAGTGAAGAAAATGTTATCCAGCAGAGATAATAACCAAGAGTTGCAGAAGGAATCCACCGCATATGCTATTAGGAAGGGAAAGCCTGGCTGGAAGCTGAAGTGAAATTGTTGCCTAAAGAAGATCACAGATGGAAGAAATCATTAATAACCATTTTAAAAGTAGACTTTCAAACTTTCGAATTACGATTTCACTTATTACGATTAACTCGCATTGTAAGGTTAAAAAATACCAGAAATATGTGAAGTGGGGTCTTGGCATCCATTGTTCCTTCAAACTCAGATAGTATTTCGTCGGCAGATTGATTGTCCATGTTCTGGATGAATGCATGCTGAAAGTTTATCGTGATGACATTTTGTCTAGCAAGAACTAACAAACAAAAATTTAAATTAATTATAATGTCAGCAAGTTTAACAAAAAAATTTATTATGAGTTGGTAATAAAAAAAACTTACGGTCAACGATCGATTGGTCGAATTCAACAAAGTCCATTCTGTTGGTGTCGGCGTAAATGGGAAGTCCTTTATGGTCGAATTAAGGCCCAAGGTATGCAAGAACAATAGCTTTAGAAATAGTGTACTGACTTTGAACGACAATGTTAATATCGTTGTGTTTATGGTTGAGTCTCATCAGAAGATCCTTAAAATTCATATTTTCTTGTGGGTGCTTATGTTCCATGTTCTCGTTAACACTGACAGTTGCAGCGGTGCCAAGATTTATCATGTAGTCCTGGAAGTAAGTCACCAGCTGGCTGCAATTAACCTTCTGGATCTGAACACCTGGGAGAACGATGTCGTTGTATTGGTACACTGTGAAAGATTCCTGATATCTCTAGGCTAGTTTGCTGATTTGTTTCAAAAGGATGTATAGCCCTGGATGACTAGCAGCAACGCTGCTAAGCTCGGAGAAGGCTGCCAAAGTATCTGGGATTGATGCTTCTTCCAGATTCCTTAAACAATTTACTAAAAATGTTCAAACCATCAGCCTGGTACAAAGACAACATAGAACCTTCCGGTGTAATAATTTATCCAGATTCAATAGCGACAATAATTCTCTTCTCCAATTTGCAGACCAATTTGGTCAATTCTGGGCGCATGACAGTTACGTCAACAGGGCCTTCAGGGCGACCAGGCGTTTCAAGACCATTCATGTAGCGGGGGTGCGTTGTTAAAGAAATCTCGACTAGTTTCAGCGCCAATTCATGGATGGATCCAAGAGCGTTTCCAAGACGTTCGAGGTTGTAGCGAGCCAAAAGCTGTTGCTGAAGGTAGATCCATTGAGCTTCATGACCTATTGGTGTTTTTGTTTCAGATCCTGGTAGTTTTTTAAGTGCATCCTAGAAAATAAGAAAAAGTATGACATAAAGGATAAGGTATTTGTAAACCAACTTTATGATTCGCTTTGGCACAAAGTTTAGGATGACATCATAATCGAATGAGAAACTTACGGTTTCAAATACCATCGATTCAACTTGTTCCATCCTTATCACTACTCTCATTGTTGATTCCGGCCTGTTTATGATTCTGTACTTCTTGAATCACTCTAGCATCAAAAAAGCTTTGTGGTATAAGTTCATACGGAGGTGGAAGAAGGAGGCTTCGGGCGTCCAAACTTTGAAGGACGGCACATACCAGAGCCTCTTTTAATGAGAAAATAATGAGTTTTAATCAAACCTAAGGAAGTTTTCTTAGTGAAGCCACGATTGCTGATTTTTCTATAAATAAGAATTTACTAACCACGATGAATTGATATTCGTTCAAGTGAGCACGAGCCCAGACAGCAGCGTTGAGGAAACGTTTCCAGTCCTTAGCAATAAGTAAGATTCTGGTAAGGATACCAACTTCCTTGCGAAGTCCGCTAACTGTGAGAGAAAATGCAGTCCGCTTGGGCTGGACATTTCCGGTCTTGACAGCGGTGGCAAGAAATTTAACCAGAATGGGGTTCTCGTAGGCCTGATGGTTGGATTTGATATCATTTTTTGACCGCCAATCAAATTCTGATCATTAGGGATTTCTCCAGAGATATTGTCCAAAAGGTGGATGAAATTCGTTTGTTGCGTCGAGAGAGTAAGAATGGCTAAAAAGTAAACCTTTATTACATATTTTAAGGATTCTTTATTCAACTTGGTGAATTAGGAACTAGATATTTAATTGTGAGCTTGATAGTAACAATAATTTTATTACGAATTTTTTCGTAATAAGTTCATAAAAATTTAACCATCTGCAAATATTGAGGGAACTATTGGTGCTTTCAACCAATGCGAAGTCTGTCAGGAAACTAAGTGAAAATAGTAATTTTTTACTGATTTATTTCTTGCTGAGGAATTTGGCGGTAGCAACATACTTTCAGGAATTTGACATTCGAGGGTTAGAATAAATTGAATTGTCTGGAAACGTAATAGTACCAGTAGAAATTTTAGTTAGGAGAAGGAATTTTCTTAGAGAAGTTCATGTTCTAACATTGTTAAAATAACATTCGTAAAAACTGGAAGACGTTAATCGTCTTTGAATATTGCAATATGTTAAATGAATAATTCAAAAAAGTTAGTTCTGTATTGTTTATACTTTTGAAGAATTTATTTAACAATTATAGAAAACAATTAAAATTTATCTACAGGTATCTTTAGTTTTTCGATAGGGCTTTTAGTTTTATTTATAATAAAGGCACAAAAATAAAATGGTATATGCTCCATGATGTATCGCAAGGAGAGAATTTTGAGTAATAAAAGCAATGTTTAAACTAACTTTTTTGCACTATTTAAATTTGTTTGCATTTATGACACTTCAATCTACGTTATGCTTTAGTTAGTAACTTTTAATTGTTTTCCATAATTGTGAAATAAATTTTTAAAAATCATAAACAATATAATTGTTTATAGAAATATTCTCAGGAATTGCTCATAGTAGCTTAAAAATATAATAAATAATTTATTCTAAGGGAATTATAGGTTTGAAATAAATTAATTTTTCTATTAAAGTTTTGGGTTTTCGGATAATTAGAAAAAGAAATGTTACCAACTTTCTGAGTTCCCGGAGAGTCTGCAGCGGCTCCAAGAGCGACAAGGGCTAATCAAACCACACTGGCACTCATTACGTAACAATTTGTTATACAATTATTGCTGGCCCGTCGAGATCTTTCATATTAAGTAGCTATCACAATCATTTCAACCTTGTGACCCTACATCTACGGGCGGAGACTTCTAAAAAATATGGGGGGGGGGGCAGATTACAGGACTAAGAGTATCAACTGGTTGAACAATATAATGTATTTTCAAATGACAATTTTAGTCTCTGAACCTATTAACCGTTCACATGAAGGCTGATGAAAATGTTTTTACTATTTCAATTTCTGATGACCTATGACCAAACCAAAATGCTGATGGAATTGGATACTTTCTTTCAACATACGAATCAACGGAAAATTTCTTTGTTTGTTTACCAATGAGTTTGTTACTATACATTTTCGTATTTCTGATTGTATAATCACTCCGTACTCGCCTGTTATTTATTTACTAAAAGTTAAATGTCCTTATTATTAGGAAAGAGTCTTAAATAGGAGAGTAAGCTTTTGGAAAAAGCAATAATTTTAAAATCTAGATTTTGTTCTAATGGAACACTTTCACAATTAGTTACTGCGTGATAAATTTTCATATAGAAATTGCTTTTAGAAAATAAATAAAATCATTTCATAATTAAATAGATATGTCGATTTTTTTCAATAGCTGTTCAGTTTATTAAATTTTAATTCCGAATTCTTAGTGAACTAGGGAATGTTAGAAACTCTTATCATTGAAGCTTTTATTTCTACCATTTTTAATTTTATAGTCTTTCTAAAAAATAATTGAAAACTGTAGAATTAAAGTCCTTCTTGAATAGATATTTTTAAATTAGAAACAAATATGTTTAGATATTAAAGGTAATGCAGTAAGAAAACTTATATAATATAGTATCACTGGGCAGTGAGAATACGATATCAATGACCCCTTGCCGAAAATAATCACTTACTTCTTTTTGCACTTTCAAATTGATAACATTCGATGCAGTAAAGAACTTCCGCAATTTTTATACATCATTTTCATAGCGACTAATTATTTTACTTCCTAATATAAAAAGTTTAATTATGCAAATAATAATCTGTAAACAAATCTTAATAAACTTATAAGTATTGAATTAAGATATCTATAATGATAAGGAACGTGGCCTGGCTTCCAAATGTTGTCTATCCGTCCTTTGAACTTTAAATTGCAGTATTTAGACTGGGTTTTTTTTTAATTTGTTAAATATTGAGTGATAATATTTGTCTCCTTACAGAGGCTTAACATGAATTACTTTTCTCTAATTGGTCGAATAATTTATAAAAAAGTTAATAATTATATATATTAAATTTATTTATGTTTAATAATCTTTAACTTTATAAAAAATAACTGCAGCTTATCAAAAATATCTTTTATAACCTGTGCTTTAAAAGGATTAACATTTAAGAATATTCCCAACTTGATTTGAACCCTAAAGGAATTCTTCATTCTTAATCCAAGTGAAAAAATTAACACTCTTCAATATATGACAAACTAGAATAAAAATCTTCAATTTTCGCTCAGAATAGGATTTTCTACAACTGCTATTAGCAAAAGTATGTTGCAACTTTATCAATAGAAAGAAAGTATAAATAACAAAAGAATGAAACATTTACTTTTTCGGTAGAGGATTTATTGCACTCGAAGCAAACACTTTATCAGTCACACTAATATACATCTATTAAGCTAATAATTACAAGCCGACATTTACAATAAGTAAAATTAAAAGCCAATCTGGATCAAAATCTTCCTGAATGTTTATTTTACTCCAACATGTGCTACTGGAACATCCTCGTGGAAGATGAGAACGTCTTGGCAAGCCATGTTTGGTACACTCCAAGCACTAGGTCCCAAAGGTCTATCCAAAGGCCATCCCAAGGGCTTTCCATCGAGGGAAATTGCACCACCAATTACTTGGGAAATAGGGAGCTTGTTGTAATGCTGTTGGACGATGGTTGCACTCTTCCGGTCCGCGGAGGAAACAAGTCCACCCCCAATTCCTCCGAAGCCACCAGATACTCCAAATTCTCCGTTCAAACCACGCGATTCAGCTCCTCCATGCACCCCACCAGTCCATTGTTGGTTAACTCCGCTTGAAGCACCTAATCCTGATCCGCGGACTCCTTCAACAATTCCTTGTTCACGGATTCCACGTCCACCAACCATTCCTGTTCCACTAAGTCCATTTCCGAAGCCTCCACCAACTCCTAAACCTTGTTCAACACCTTGTCCAACATTGATCGATTGTTGAAGATGAAGCCACTGAGGCTGCGAGTAGTAGCCCTGGTATTTGTTGTAGAGGTCGTTCCACTTCCATTTACCTAGGTGTAAAAGAAATTGTTAGATTGTATCTCATTTTAAAAACGAATAAAAGTTCCAGTTTGTATCGAAAACAATTCTAGCACTTTTAATTAGAAAACTTCTTCGTAGCAAACAGAACATTAGCCAAATTTCTGTTCTAGATTTTAGTAAGAAAAACTGGATTCTGTTCGTAATAAACTAATAAATTACCTTCGTTGATTCCAGTTCCCATTACTTCCAATTCAGGAACAACATCAACGGTAACAAATCCTTCGCCCTTGGCTGATTGTTGAGTTATCTGTTCGTATTGATTAGTGATCACAGTTTGATATTGGTTGCTGTGGAAGGAGTTGACATCATCTGGAATGACTGGTCCGTACTGAATAGACTGTTGTCCAGCAGAGATAACAACCAAGAGTTGAAGAGGGAATCCACTGTACGTACCCTTCGGGAGGGATAGCCTGGCTGGGAAGCTGAAGAGTTGTTGTGGCTGAAAGAAAATTTTGTGTATCAATTCAAAATTAACAAAATATTTACAAATTGCTCTTTCGAATATGTTTATTTTTTTTAAATTCAATACCTGCGTGACAAAGAACGGATTCTGCGACTGCATTGCTTCTTCAACCTTAGCTAGGATTTGTTCAACAGATGGATGGTCCATGCTCTGGACGGATGAAAGCTGAGAGTTTCTTGTGATGACATTCCGACCAGCAACGACTAAAGAAAAGACATGCAAATTAATTATAATGCAACCTGCATGAACAAAAATATTGATCATAGGTTGATAATGAAAAAACGTACGGTCCACGAGCCATTGGTCCAACTCAACAAAGTCCATTCTTTTGGTGTTGAGGTCAATTGGGAGTCCTTTATGGTCTAATTTGGGTCCAAGGTATACGCGAACAACAGCGTTAGGGATAGACTTCTGACTCTGAACGACGATCTGAATATCGTATGGCTTGTGGTCAAGTCTCTTCAGCAGACCCTTGATGTTAATTTTTCCTTGTTGCTGTTGATGTTCCTGTTTATTTTGCTGCTGATTTTGCTGCGGACGTTGATTTTGAATATTCTCGTTAACACTGACAGTTCCAACGTTATCAAGGTTCACAATGTAGTCCTGGAAGCAGGTCACCAGCTGCGCGCAATCAACTTTCTGGATCTGAACACCTGGGAGAACGATGTCGTTGTACTGGTAAGCTGGGAGAGATTCCTGGTATTTCATGATTAGTTTATTGATCCGTTTCAAGAGAACGTACAGCGCTGGGTCACGTGTAGCAACGCTGCTAAGTTCCAAAGCAGATGGAGTGTATTCCCAGATGTTGCTGTATTCTGGCGTTCCGCCAAGAAGTACCTTAGATGCTCGGAGAAGGCTGCCATAGTATCTGGGGTTGATACTTCTGCCTGATCCCTCAATCAAGTTACCAAGCGTGTTCAAACCTTGGGGCTGGTACAACGTCAACATGGAAGCTTTGGGTGTAATGATGTATCCAGATTCAATAGCGTCAATAATTCTCTTCTCCAATTTACGGACCAATTTGGTCAATTCTGGGCGCATGACAGTTACGTCAACAGGGCCTTCAGGGCGTCCAGGGATTTCCAGACCATTCAGGTAGCTGAGGTGAGTTTTTAAAGGAATGTCGACTAGTTCCAGGTTCAATTCTGGGATGGGTCCAAGGCCATTTCCAAGCCGTTCTAGGTTGTAGCGAGCCAGAAGTTGCTGCTGAAGGTAGATCCATTGAGCTCCATGACCGATTCTTCTTTCAGTTTCAGATCCTGGTAGTTTTTGGAGGGCGTCCTAGAAAAGAAGAAAAACTATGACATAAAGGATAAGGTATTCGTAAACCAACTTAATGATTCGCTTTGGAACAAGTTTAGGATGACATCATAATCGAATGAGAAACTTACGAGTTCAAGCATCATTGACCCAGCTTCTTCCATCCACGTGTACCAGGAGTTGAGACCAATATCTTCAGTGAAATAGGCGATTTTGTGTTCACCAGCTTGCAAGTGAGAGGTGAAGTTGATTGGGATTATGATGTCCTTATTACCACTCAGATTTGTGATTCCTGTTTGCTTGATATTCTTTACTTTTTGAATTACTCTAGCATCGAAGAAGCTTTGGGGTATGATTTCATAAAGAGGTGGGAGAATGATGCCTTGGGTGTCCACACGTTGAAGGACGGCAGATACCAGAGCCTGTTTTACAGATGAAATAAAGAGATTTAATCAAACTTAAGGAAGTTTTCTTACTGAGGCCATGATCGGCAATTCTCTTATAAATAATATGTACTAACCATGACGAATTGACATTCGTTCAAGTGAACTCGAGCCCAGGCAGCAGTGTTCAGGAAAGTTTCCCAGTCCTTAGCACCAAGTAAAATTCTGGAAAGGATAACAACTTCCTGGCGAAGTCCGCTGACTGTGAGGGAAAATGCAGTACGCTTGGGCTGGACATTTCCGGTCTTGACAGCCGTGGCTACAAGTTTTACCAGGCTGGGGTTATCGTAGGCGTGAAGATTGGATTCGATGTCATAGGTTTGACCAATGCTCAATAGCTGAGTATTTGGGATTTCTCCAGCGATATTTTCCAAAAGTTGAATGATTTGCAGATTTTTCTTCAAGAGGTTTTGGTCAGCTAAACATAGAAAATTAAATAAATATTTTAAGCTTCTTGAAAATATTTAAGGATTTTGAATAAGGTTCTTGATGGTAACAACAATTTTATTCATAACTTTTTAATAATAACGTGAAGGCAATAGATTCATCTAAAAATATTGAGGAAACCATCGAAAATTTCAATTAAAAGGGCGATTTTTCTAGAAAACTTGATTGTATCTACAAATTTGCTAGAATCTCAGTTGGAATGAAAACTAAACAATACAGTCATCTGAAAATGCTAATAGTTTTTGTGAAAATAAAGTGGCTTACCAGCCTGCTGTTTTGGCGGATGGGGAACTGCAGCTCCCAGAGCCAGGATGGATAGGAACAGCAAACTGCACTTCATTGTGATACAATTTGGAATGCCTGTACGTCGGGACCTTTTATACTTTGTAGCTATCAAAAACAATTTGACCTAATGCCCTATCATCTTTTACATACACACAGAAAAAAATGGTATGCTATTTCCACTTCTGGTCGAAGATTAGGCTGCAAGTAATCACCGTAGGGGGCCTGCGGCGGGGTGCATCTGTATGTTTTGAGTCATCGATTCTCCGATTAGTACAAGAGCTCATGGGATTTAAGAGTTTCATGCGGAATACGAAATAACGGTCAATTTGAAAAATATCAACCACAGAAACTTAAACATGTGCCTTTCAAATTATAAATATAATTAATAACTGAAATTGCCTCCCTTCCAACTTAATCAAAATAATCAAAGTTTCCCTATTCCGAATCAGAAAAACTTTGAAGATAAAACATTCTTCCATTACTTAATAAAAATGCTTAAAATGAAAAAAGTATGTTGCTTTAAGTTCATAAAATATTGGAAACAATAATTTCCTTCTTTCCAAATCTATAGCAATTTTAAAAATATGAATTGACTCCCTCATAATTAAAAAGCAATTTAAAACCAAATTTCGTTGTAAATTTAAGAAACATATTTTTAAAGGAAAAATTTTCCCGTCTTTAGCTTACTAAAAATCTTAAGAATAAACAATTTCTTTATTTCAGTTAAGAACAAAATATAAAATAACTCTCCTTAATTGAATAATAGCTTTTAGTTTTGAATCTATTCATTTTAAATTATTGCAAAATTGGAAATAGTTTATAAACTTTCTTTTTGGTGTATACATTTTTTCTACTAAGTTTTGTGAATGGAAACAGTTTAATTTTTAATGATAAAATCTGGTAACTATTTAATTTTAAGAATTGTTAAGTTCAAACAAACAGTGTAATACTGTTGAATATTAAAAAATTGTTCTTTTTTTTCATTCAAATGGAATGGGTTGAAACTGAAATATTTTAGGCTAAAGCTGTATTTGAATTTAGAACAGATTTAAAATCTTAGAGTTGAAAAAATCGTTGTTCAGTTTTAAAAGTGTACTATATCATATGGTATATTAAGTATTGAAGAGAAAAAACTGAAATAGTTACAATTAGAGTTGAAAAATTGATTTACCATGAAAAAAGAATTTGAATCAGTGAGAAATGGGTCACTGATTCTAAACAGTTAAAATTTGCACCGATTCACATTGTGATGTCACTGATTCAAATAGCCAGAAATTCAGGAAATCCTACTGAATCAAATTTCCTCATTTAAACAGATTGCTTATGTTGAAAAATGAATTTAAAGTGAATAATTAAAAAGATTTCCAAAATTATCAAAATAGAATCTGGAAAATTTAAAGGCTTTTTTTTATTTTCAGAATCTTAAAAACCTTTTTGGAAAAATTTGAACCATTTGAAAATATTTAGGAATAATTCTAAAATATTTTTAAAACAAAACGTAAAGAAATATAAAGAAAATAAAAAATTATGGGAATTTTTTTTTTGTTTGAGAATATTAATTTTTTAAAAATTGTTTTTTCAACTTTAATAGTTAAAAATATTAGAGAGCCTCGGTGGCTCAGTGGTTAGACGCTCGGACTTCACCTCAGAGGTCCGGGGTTCGATACCTGAGCCGGTACCTCTGGAAATTTTTCTATGTACCTTTACC
>JAAAKG020148333.1:0-10275 GCA_010014905.2 Druon quercuslanigerum
TAAAATATATGTTGAAGTAGACGATAAGAGCATTTTTTCAAAGAAAAAACTAGAGGTGTATCTCTAAAACATAACCTCAAAAAAAGTTAAAAATTTTTTAAACATTTTCTTGCCCCTATATTTTGTTTTAGAATTTTCATAATTTTTTTTCTAATAAGTCTTACAGGTGACTATAACATATATTTCGATTATCAAGATCGGTTACGTAGTTTTCAAGAAAAATGACTTTTTTGATTTTTCATTCCTCGTCCATAACTCCCCTAAAAATAAAACTTTTTTATTTATCCTTTAACCAAGTATTGCCCTTTGTCTTCAAGACGCCGGGTTTTTCAGTAGGATTTCGTTTGTTTTTTAAATCAATGGTAGAGTTTGAAATTTTAATATAATTCTGAGATATCTTTTTCGAATTTGCGTATTTGTCGTATTTTTGTATGTTTTTGAACCTAGAAAGGTCTGGCCTCCACATAATTAGTGTTCATTGAATCTATTCGAGGTTGCATGGTACCAAAGGTATATTAATTTTTCTTTCACCAAAAGGGATAAATATTACATAAATTGACACCTATAATTATAATTATATCACGGTGTACGGGTATGCGATATTTTTCTGCCTTGTACCACTTCTAGATTATTTATTGTAACAACTTACCCTGTATCCTCCTAGGTGTTCCACTAAACACGTTAATACTGCATCTCTTCCAAGCGCGACTGTCATATTCGCAATGGGAGCGGTAAATTCAGGTTGAAACGCCCTACCTGTAAATGCTGCTATTATTCGAGGCCATTTTATATTAAATACTGAATTATAATATAAATTAAATTATGGTGAGAAGATGCAGTATTTATTAGCTCGTGACTGCCGTCACACAAAGTCCCATATTTACGTATGGTGTCACGCATAAAGAAAGGGGAGGGCTGGTCGTACTTTTAAACGTGATGAAGCATTACGTATGGGGGAATGGTACCTCATACGTAATCTCGCAAAAGGTTTTCTTTTCTTTAAATCGCAAACTAAAAAGTATGTATTACACTCCTCCTAGCTGATGAAATGAAAGCCTGAATAATTAAAATTTTGTAACTCTAACCAGATACTGAGCATACTTATGTTTCGAAATGCCTGGAAACATAAAAATTGTTCGATTTCAGAAGTGCGTGCTATTCCATTTTTTAACCTACAGAATTCGTGCTGAGCGCACAATATCAGGAATTTATCAGGCTAAATGTCGCAATGCATAACTCTACGCGAACAAAGTACACTTTTCTCTTCCGGAATGTCAAATATGCATGTTACGTTGGATTTCCATAGTTAATTCCATGTCGAACGATTCTGCCAGGTGAATTTTCCTAGAAATGTTATCGTCGATTAAAAGTATAGGTTTGGAGTATAATAAGTATCTCATAATTATGAGTTAGACATAGGGAGACTTCACTATGTAAGAGACTGTTACCACGTATCTCACACTCGTGAAACGTGGTTATGGCTGAAATTTTATAGCGATTTCGCTGGGATTGGGTGCAATTTTTCAGATTAGCACCTACTCCTGGCGAAATCCTGCAGTAGATTTTTCTACCCGGTAAAAATCTCATTACTGAAATTAATTTTTAATCGAAATGATCCAAATTGGCCTATCTCAACTCAGTCCTTGCCTAGCTAACCTGACAGAAAAAAGAGAGAAACTCTAAATACTAACGCTAGGCCCAAGTGGCTACCTTGGCGTAAACAAAAGACATCAAACTTTTGAACCATACACTAGTCCTGAAATCAAACTTGTGAAGGGAGTGGGTTATTCCTAACCCAAAGCGGACTTTAAAGACTCAGACACATCACTTGTCTTTGACATATATGACAATACTTTATTGCTTAGTCTCTTCTCGATACAATTAGGAGAGTTTTTAGACAAGGTGTAAACTAAATGTAACGGTTACGGAAGTGCGATGTAGAAGCAGGGCGTACCTACGTCCATACGGCAGAGATTGTTATTGTATTGTACCACAGGGATACACTCGCAAATCAATAAAATTGTAAAACCCCCAATCTTACCATCTTTAATTGATGGTGGTCGGTTCCCATAAATTAAGGCCTACAAACTAGCACCGACCACGAGGTTCAAAGCGGAACAATCTTCACGACCAAAAATTTCGATATTTAAGTTGTTTTCTAAAAAAAAAAACGTTCACTAATCTCGTAGCAAACAAATAGAAGGGGGGGGGGGCAACCGGGACTCTCGAACATAACCCCGAATATAGAGGCGTTAGAACCAAGAAGTCCCGCTTCTAGTTTCTAACCTCTCTTTCGGAGCGTTGAAAAAACCGATTTCTTTTTCTTTAATATTTTGAAATTTCACGCGCAGCACTTAGATGGCTGACTGAGCCTTTTGGCTAGTTAATAACAATACCCCAGGGGGTTTGAGTGAAACTATTTTCCACAACGACTCGAAACCCACCATAATTACGGGAAACTCTAGACGGTAGCGCCCTCTGCTGTTTCTGGGCGTCCCGGTATGTAGATTTGTAGAAGGTGACAACTCCTTTTGTGGTATCCTTTCCCATGGCCATTTGAGTGGTTCCACAATTCAACATGATGACTTGCATGTAGAGTCCATAGGCCAGAAGGAGACAGCCGATTTTCTCCATCATCCTGTCTCTTTCCACCTCCCGGTGGGTTTTCCCGTCGTTTGGATAGGAGAGGATAGGTCTTTCATAAAATGGTTTCCTTTGCCCTCTAGTTTGGTCAGTCGATAGGATAGGGCCAGACAGGCCGATTGTTGGGATGTTTTCTCCTTGTTCTGTCTGTCTCATGACAGATTATTTGGCTGGAGGGCTAGAAGAGGATAGGCCACTTACGAAATCGCTCGTTCTCTTTCCATCCTGCGGATGGGATCGCCTCGTGAAGACTGAATTGTGTGTGTTGTTAGTTGATCTTGAAGGTCCCACTGACAGTTGCTCTCGCTCGACGTCATTAGTCTCCCGAGATAAATGTATACAAAAAAAGAAAACAAAAGAAAATATAAATGAAGCGATTCGAAAAAATACCGAAAGTGGCCCTATAGAGTGTAGCTCTCTTTCCGGACTCTCAAGTGAAGCGAAGAAAGCGGATTGTTCCGGGAAGTTAAGGGAGGTTATGTCACCTCTCATTCCAAAGTGACAGGTAACATTTTACCCGGTCACAACTCCCCCCTCCTTAGCCGGGAGCCAGGGGTTGTTCAAATTCTGGCGGAAGCTGAATATCACCTCAGAAAAATAGGTAGAGACCCAATATCTCCTCTTCACTAGGTCCTTCCAACGATTAGCCAATCCTCCAAGTGCTTTTTCGGTTTAAACTATACTTAAAAAATTCCGGTATTCCTGTCACAGAAATTAATCACAGGGGTGCTCTACTGGAGCGGTGTTATTGGAAAGTAAACCTTGGGGAAAAGGTCACCGAATTGCGCTTCGCAGGACCAAACAAAATTTATTTAGATTCCTGCAATAACAACATGTCCTTTGGCGATACTTGTCCGTCAGTTCTTAAACGAGATATCTCCCTCAAGAATTTGATCTAGGGACGTGGGAAAACAATGGGTATGTAATAACTAAGAGAAAAAATAGAAAAGTACCCAATAGGACTTGTCCATCGCTTCTTGTCTGGGGCGCTTGAACTTAAACCCTCTCCGTCAGACTGCTTAGTGTACCCTTTAGGTCATGGCGGTGCTAATATATCATCCCCCTTTCCATTCGTCAGCGGTTACTGACTCGACGACCTAACTTAAATGTAAGGTCAAATGATAATTTTTGGGTGTAGGTACAAACAAAAAAACTATATGAGCCGGGAGACGGGAAGAACCAACCTAAGTCGGCTCAGCGATATTACAGCGGTACTGTTAGCGAAAAATATTTTGCAAAAAAATATATGCTGGCGGTATAACAAAGAAAAAAACAGAGAAGAAGAAAAAAAATTACAAGCTATAAAGAAAAATAAAAAAATATATTTCTTGGGTGAGACCCTTCATGGAAAGGGGTCTTAACCCTTCCCGAACTACCATCTCCCATTGCGCACGACACAACACCGCCACGGAATGGGGCCAGATTAGGGTCTGGGTTTTGTTGCGCCTTCTCTCAGCCACTCCTGGCGCTCGTCAAATTGGCGCTGGGCTATAAAGGGTTGGGCCAACGTGTGGACGTGACCGAGGTGAGCCCTAAGAAAGACAGGCAGAGGCAGCTTTGCGGATCCACCCGATGCTTGAGCGCTACGTTCAGAGTTCCTTGTCCCTGGTGCTTTCAGAGGGGCTACCCAAAGGATTGCCCCACTGGTCGACGGACAGGGTTCCGGCGGTATAAACATGGGCGTTTCGCGAGGGCGTCATAATACTCCTAGCATTTCTGGGTCCTCGAATTTTAAAAACAATTTTCCCGCCTAAGCACCAGATCACCCACCTTAAAGTTCCTATTACGTTTCTTTGTGTTATAGTACTTGGCTTGAGTCTCATAAGCCCTATCGAGATTTCGACAAAACCAATCCCATAAGTGGTCTAACTTAGTGACTCTATCAGCCCATTCATCGGGATGGGGCTCCTCATGTTGTGTGTCCGAATCTAATTCTCTTCGCAAAGATCGGTAGGGTAGGGGTTACGGCCGAAATTTAGGAACGCGGGAGAAACTTTGATTGTGCCATGTACGGCAGTATTGTGAGCGAACTTAAATTCGGGTAGGTACATATCCCAATCTCTATGGTTTTCCCCCAAAAAGGAAACAATCAAACATGCTTCACGCGTTCAGTCGGATTTCCTTGAGCGTGAAACACAGGGTTGGTAGCGTGAATGATCCCAATCTGCCTACACATTTGTCCAAAGATTCGATTGGTGAACTCTCTGCCATTATCCGTGTGAATTATTTCCAAATATCCCCAACGGGACAAGATTGGATCCTCGAAAGCCGTCCTCACCGTGGCACCGTTTGCCGTGCGAATATCGAGACACTCCACCCATTTGGTAAATAATTCTTGGAATAGCAGAATATATCGGTAATCTGCCTGGCTTTTCCGAAAGGGCCCAATGACATCACCGGCTGCTGGCTTATGGTTTATCGCGATAGAGCACCCCGTTTTCGATTTTCCAATCCGGGAAACTCTTCGGCCTATCTTCGACTAGTTTTAATCGTCGAAAATACCACGAATCATCCGTAATGCATATTTTAGCTAGCGTTACATCGAGGACGCGGTGCAAGGCACCCGTACGGTGGACTATATATCAACTTCATAACTCTGTAGCTCTAAACCCCATCTGGCGAGTCTCCCAGTTGGGTTAAGTAGATTGTGGAGTCTCTAGATATTCACGGATCTTTCGGATTCCCCAAACTACCGCCAGTCTTTCGCGCTCCGTGACGGTATAGTTTCTTCCGGCTGCCGTCAATGTTCTCCTTGCAGACGCAATGACCCTTTCCTTGTCTTGCTTTTGGGTAGGAACGAACCCAAGTCCTGAGGCACTAGCGTCCATTTGGATGTTAAACACAATATTTTTGTTCTGTGTTTATCGCTGAGGCCTTAGTCACCTCTTCTAACACGGCTGAGGATCTTGATGGTTTATTCGACTTTTGTTTTCACCGCGGTCTGTAAGCGAATTCTTTTAAGAAAGAATTTTCGGGAGGGGGTGCGGCCTTATATTCTCTAATGAGAGGTATTCGGTCCGAAGACCTCTATGGACCCAGTCTAGTTGGTCAACTATAGGAATTTTATCCTGCAGTAAATTTATCAGACTTTGAATTTTGGTAAGATAGTCATCGATAGACTCATCTTCACCTTGAGTTCTTGTCTGAGTCTGCTCTTTTACCCTTCTTTCGAAGTGGTCGTCGCCAAAGTGAGATCTAAACTCTTTTTTCAATTTTCGCCAACTATAACATTCATTTTCGTGGTTCTTATACCATTTCTATGGTATTCCCTCTAACAATACCGGCATAGCTAGTAACATTTCTTCGTCCGATACCCTAGTGAGTTTCCTACGGTCCTCAATTTTTGTTAGGAAGCCGTCCGCACTCAGGTAACTTTTTCGAAGTCTAGGTTGAGGCTTCCGAACTCGTGGGGAAGCGCACGTGCAATTTAGGTCGTGTCTACTTTTCTAACATGTAGGATTCGCACATAATTATCCGAAATTCTGACATTCAGAGTAACGCTTGTTTGAATCGAATTTAGGGGGTGGATCAGGTATGTTAAAAAGGGCTTAATTCTCGGTGTCGAAACCGTGCTCAAGGAGCCCGCAGCTGTGGTACATGTCAAGTTAGTTCCCCTATAAGTCCGCGGAGAACAAATTGTCGTTATATAATTCGCGTCCGTTGCCCTTGTTTCTACCGTTAAAGTCGCTGTGGTTTGTGGTATCGTCGACATCCTTTCATGAGTTTAATACTTCTACGCAAAGGTGAGCATTTAACTTTCTAGCACCGGAAGTATCAAGATGAAGCGCTTCGAGGCTTTTTATAATCTCCGGATTATCCAATTCCTATATTAGACTTTTTAATTCCGTGTATGTTGTGACATTGTAAAGCGAGTTTAAGAATGCTATTTTGTTGTTATAAAAAAATTTATTTTCAGAAACGGAAGCTAAAATCTAAAATCCTTAAATCCCAAAAGCCGTTTCTGATCAATTTATTGTTCCTAACACGGAAAAAAATTGTGGTGTACATTTTACGGGTAGCGAAAGGACACAATAAATATAGCGACATTTTCAAGTTTGCGCAAAATGACGGAATTGGTCAGCATATCAGTGAAAGCAAGATGTATAAAAAAACACAAAGAAACTGAGCAATTCAGGTCTCTCATATGAGAACCCGCTTCAAAATGAATATCGTTACCAATTGGTAAAAATTTACATAATTATAAATAAATCAAATGAAAAATCACAGATTATTTATAATAAATCAGATCAAAAAGCACAGATTATTTTGAATAAATCAGAACCAAAAATAAAGTATGTGGTCTAATTGCGAGGTGTGGGTATATAGGTATGTATATATAAATATATACACAATATATACAAATAAATAAATAAATAATATGCAAATAATACAAATAATCAATATATACAAATATATACACATGTACCAGTAAATTTTATGTAGCTTTCTGTTGATTGGGTATGGCGCTCACAGCTGCCGAAAATTATTGGAAGTAGATTCGCTCCAAAAGGAAATATCTCTACTATATACATTTTTAATTAATATATTATTTCCATAATTTTCAATAAAAAAATTCGATATTTCTGTCAAATATGTGCCGAGTCCTGGTGCTATGGGGGGGGGGGTCAAAAATAGGTTAGGAAACGGTTGGGCGCCATTTTGCAAGTAGATTTTTATACCCGGTGAAAATCTAATTACTGAAATTAATTTAAACCCTACTCTAGTCTTGAAATTAAACTTGTGAAGGGAGTGGGTTATTCCTAACCTAAAACGGATTTTAAATACTCAGGTACATCATTTAACTTTGGCGATCTAGAAGCAAGGCGTACCGACGCCATTACAGCCGAGATTGCTAACATTTTCACGACTGTAATTAGCCTGAAATCAAGTGCTAAAAGAAGGCGCGAAATAACGAAAGAAGTATTGTATCAAAAGAGGCACACTCGCGAATCAGTAAAATTGTAAAACTTCCAATCTTACCATCTTTAATTGATCGTCGTCGGTTTCCATAAATTAAGGCCTACAAACTAGCATCGACCTCGAGGTTCAAAGCGGAACAGTGTTCACGATCGAAAATTTCGATATTTAAGTAGTTTTCTTTTACAGAGGTGCTGCCTTCCCGCATCCCAAGATCTTGGGAAAGCGGTAGAAATACGTCCATAATTATTTATGTGACTTCCGTTGCAATTATTTATGTGACTAATAACAGGGTGTTTAACGGTAATTATTTGTAACTATTCGTATGGGTACTTTTTCGCCCCCTAAGAGACTTTGGGAATGGGTAGTTGTGCGACTAACATTGTTTATGTGACCACTCATAGGGTTGTATTTCCTCACGAGACACAGGAAACGGGTAAACTCTTAAATTTACCGTGCAAAGTTTGAATTTAGCAATGACTGACCCTTACAATAAATCCTTAGATAAATAGTAAAAACAATTGAACACTTTCACTGGAGGTTATGTAGAAACAAATTTATACCGTTGTAAAAATCTGCATTTCGTCGGTTTATCATTTTGCCCTGCATGCGGAGACGACGATTTCTTTTATGAAATAGAAATATCTAAAAATTTAAGAATTTCAGAGTTAAATACTTTTGGTATATTATTCATTGGAAAAGTTACCCTTAACATTTGTAGCTGGAAGTAAAAGTTCTTTTTATTAAAAGCATAGTGATAGCAGTAACTTTTATTCGTTAATAATCTGCTAAGAGCGGAAAGCATGCCAAAGTATCTGCCGAATTAATAAAAATATCTGCTTTACCGAACGCGGAGAAATAGAATAATTCTGTGTGTGTGTAAAGTCGTGGAAGTGTATATATATATACGCAATTATGCATAGAGTCGTGGTAGTGACCGATAGGTATACATCATAAATTACCAGAAATTACCAATGGCTAGAAAACGACCAAAACTGAAGAAAACCAAGTCCGCAACTAATTTTTTAGTTGTAAAATATCAATAAAGAAGTAATAATTACACAATTATTAATAATTATAGCTTTTAAATCAAATACTTATATCTCGTATATAAGTATATTGAGAATTTTGCGATGAATCTGAGTACTTCCACGACCGTCGTGGAAGTACACGATTCAATGACGAGTAGTTCCACGACGATCGTGTAAGTGCACAAATGTCCTGGAACTACTCGATTCATCCTTACAGATGTCTTGGAACCGACAAATTTATGTACACATTGGCTAGTGTTTGCACTGACACTTACTCATGATCAATTCAAGTATGCTAGGCAGGAAATGAAAAATTATTATATGAAATGAATATTTAAAAACAGGATTCAAAAAAGAACAAATACATTAGTGGAGAATTCTAATTAATTAAAAGAGTGAAGAGGAAATTCCTAAACGATTTAATTTTGTACAACACCCATTTATAGACTTTGGCATTAATACGGACTTTAATATATAAACTTATTCAAGTACAATTTGATTTCTTAACCCCTAAACAAATATTAAAATGTAAGCTAGGTTGATGAAATTAATACCTTACTGAAGACTATAGAAAATTCTTACGATTGGAAATTAAAAAGGGTAATAAACTTTCAATTTCTCAGCTTCTATCTGTCTCCAAAATAACAAGCTTCAGTACTTATGAAAATGTAAGTTCACTGCTTATTAGAAATCCGTCGCTGACTAATGATGGTTCATCTAACAATTGGGTTTGAGAAATGCAAATGTGTCAAATACGATCAAATGTTCGTCCGCGGGTGTGGGCAGCCCATATATTTTAGAAAATCAGTCTTAAATTGACCGCTGTGCGGGCTGAACTTAATGATTCCGTCAGTATTAAATTCGAGATCGTTTTGCGCTTAAATCTTTTCATTCTTTTCCAAGTTTCGGCTTTAAGTTACATTAAATTCATAACAGACGTAAACAAAATAGTTCAGTTGGTCACGGTATTAGATTTCCCACGGTTTTCCTTTGAAAATATTCAAACTTCACTAAAATAAAGTAAAAAATAAACAAATAAATAGTGCAATCGGTTTAAGGTCGGTTCTGACTTTAACTATAAAAATTCGTTTGAAACAGGAAGTAAGCACTCCCGGAGGTCAGGAAGAAAGGCTGTCACTGGATAAACATTCGCGAGACGGCTTGAATTCACTTTATCCGGGGATATGAAGTAGATATTTTCACTTATTCAACGACTAAATTAAAAAAGCCGAATTGAAAGCTTATTAAAAAGTGAAACCGAGAGATAATTATTAAAACCAGAATTTAGAATTTTGGCTCCCTGGAACGCTAGTAGTTTGAAAACAAGTGAATCCACATAGAAAAACAAATGTCAATGCAATTGGCAATGCACTAGTATCTACAAACAATGAAACATGCAAACAAACCACCAAGTTTTTTCTGTGTTATATAAGGCATTATTTATGAACTGCCCCAACTTTAAAAGTCATATTTTCCTATTTCCCTCGAATATTCAGAGCTTATTTGCCTATATGATAGTTCCCACCAATTTATAGACTTTCACTCAGTGTGCACAGATTTGAAACGAGTTACCTTCGCACACAATCAAAGCTCGTGTAAAGTGGTGACGAAGAGGTGGTAGCGTAGCACGACTGTAATTGCGCGCGCAACCAACTTCTCCTCTTCTGAATTCGAAAGGCCGAAG
>JAAAKG020148334.1:0-10275 GCA_010014905.2 Druon quercuslanigerum
GGAGGCGAGCAGCAGACCGGCCGAGAACCGTGATCGTCGACTAAAACTCAACTCAGATACGATTGAACATTTTTAATAGTATCTCGGGAACCGATGAAGACTTTTTAATTTTCTTTGGCTTAAATTAAAGATAAAATTTCAGGCTCTATGTTTTGCAACAATTTTCCTAGGTCATGCTAAAAGTTCAAGTGGAGGTAAAAAATTTTAGAAAATCTCTTTTTTTTTTTAAACATATCAAGTGATGTATTCTCTTGAGCAGATAAAAAAAATCTGTTTGACATTACTAGACGTGGAATTTCATAAGCTTTCCAACTGTTTTTTTAAATGCCCTGTCATTTCTTTTTGCTGAGTTATCGTGGTTCAAAGCCAGCAGTGATTTTGAATGTTGCTTGCGTCAATCGATCTCATAATTTGCGACGGTAGTGTAAGTTTCAAATTTGTAAGAAAAAGCGGGAAATGGTGAAAAATTATAATATCCATAGTAGATCGTCCGTTTGATTAATAATTTAGCATTAGCAATTTTAAAAATGATTTTTACGAAAATTTTTCCTAATATCGCCCGAATTGTTTGTTATATTAGTGTCCTTGTATTTATAAGCTCATATGTGAAGCATCATGTTGTAAAGGTCCCTAGCAGACCGGGTGCACGGAACGCTTACGCAATCGCGTGACCGTAAACTCGTAAACGTAAAGTGACCACTAGGGCATAATTTCTTCCTTTTTCACATTTCATTCACAACTTCGCACATAATTCAACATTCTTTATCTTTTGAAGCAATTATATTTATTTGATTGTATTTATTCATGTGTTAAAAAATGAATAATTAAAAGTTGTGTGCGGCAATCCGGCGGACAATAATACATATCGGGCTGTCGCAAACAGTTTTTAATTCTTAATTTGTTAACGTATGAATCAATGCAAATAAGTATAAATGTATAAAAAGATAAAAACAGTGTTTAATTCTGTATTAATTTGTGAATAAATATAAAAAAGGGTAACAATATTCCTAGCTGGTTCAGTGAATGGAACAGATACTATATTGTCATTTTGCGATCACGTAATTACATAACCGTTCCGTTCACGAGGCCCCATAGAGAATTAAATGTAAATAAACACGTCTTTTTATGTTGGTACTCATGATATTTACTTAATTTGCACTAACATATCGATACAGGCTTTTAATTTTTTATATTTTGCCACTTCGTATTACTGAAACGCCATTTCGCCTTTTTATTAAAAGGGGACGACTCAACCCCAGACCGGGAGGTGGGGGGGGGGGGTAAAGATGAAGATTTTTTGGACTGCAATAACTGCTTGTATATCGCTAGATTGAATGTTTTAACTGCAGGATATGAAAGTGGAAGAGCTAGTATTATATACATTTTTTATTTCCCTAATAGCTTAATAATCTCAAAATTATTTTCATATTTCCGACTTCACATTTTTTCCTCTATTCTTCTGTTTTACCCTTAATTCAAGAATTCTTTTTTCCCCTATTTTCAAAAAAATTCTCCTTTTTCCCGTTCGTTTGCTAAATTTTTGTTACAAATATATCTTTTCGGTCAAAAGTTCAACTACTTGGTTGAAAATTAAACTACTTTGTTAACATGATTTTGTTGACAATTCAATTTTTTTTGGTAAATTATTATTCTTGTTTAAAAAATAATCTTTTTGGTTGAACATTAATCAGTTTAATTGTGAATTCAACTAGTTGGTTTATGTTAGAAAATTCAATTGAATTTTCAACGAAGTAATAAATCTTTTAACAAAATAGTTCAATTTTTGTCAAATAGATGATTTTTTAACTTACAGAGATGATTTTTCAACAAAGAAGATTAATTTTCTACCAAAAGACGTATTTTCAACAAAATACATGAATCTTCAACCAAATGTTTTCAACAAAAAATGGTAGAGATAAAGTTTCAGTTCAAAAAGTATGAAAAAATTTACGAAAAAAGGCGAATTTTGAACAAAATAGCTCATCCTTAACCAAGTAGATGAATTTTCAACAAAAAAGATTAATTCGCTCCCCAAATAAAAGAATTTGTAACAAAATAGTTGAGTTTTCAAGCTAAACATTGAATGTTTTAAGAAGCAGTGGGCTTTTAAATCAAAAAAGAAAATTTGTCAACAAAAAATTATGAATTTTTAAAATACAATATTAATTTTCTACTTTAAATTCCTACCATTTATAGTGAAAATATTGTATTTTCAACCAAATAGATGACTCTAAAAAACTAGTAAAATTTGCAACCGAAAAGATCAATTTTTAACAGGAGAGTTGAATTTCTATTCAAGAAATATTTTTCAGTCACGTTTTTGAACCAAAGAGTTGTATTTTAACACAAGTATCAAATTTGGATCATAGGGAGAAATTATTTTTTAAACCAAAAAGAACACTTTTGAACAAAAGAGATGAATTTTCAAACCTGAAGGATGAACTTTCAACAAAGAAGTTAATTTTTCACCAAATATTTCGACTTTCTAACAAAATAGAAGTTAAATTTGGGACAGAATACATGAATTTCCAACCAAATGGTTGTATTTTCATTCCGAAAATATTAATTTTTGATAAAAAAGTTCATTTTCAAACAACTAGTTTAATTTGCTACCATTATTAAACGAAGAAGACGATCTTTCAACAGAAGACTTAAATTTGTAGGAAAAAGTTGAATTTCAACCTAATAATTTATTTTTTCTATCAAAATATTTGAATTTTTTACAAAAAAAAAGAATTTTGAAAAAAAAATTATCAACTAAAGAACTTAATTTTCAACTCAAATTATGAATCTTCAATCTGCATTTTTGACAAGGTGGTTCAACCGAATAAATACATTTTCAACCAGAAAACACAACTTTTTTAACAAAAAAGCTAAATCCGCTAAAGATTTTTTTGCAATAAAGATGAATTTTTAAACCAAAAACTACGCTTTTCACCGAAAAGTTGAAATTAAAAAAAAAAAAAAATTTCAACGAACTAGTAGAACTTTCTGCTAGAAAAGTTTAATTTTTAACAAAATAAATTAAGTTTTAAACAAAATAGATGAATTATCAACGGAAAATATAATACTTTGGTATGATTTAAAACTAAAAAAGATTTTATTTTAAAATGAAACACAGTTGAATTCAACCAAAAAATTTTCAATCATATCAGTAAAATTTTCTATCCAAATTTAAAGAAAATGAGTTTTTTACCAAAAGAGATACATTTTGAAACGAAAAAGCTGAATTTTGTACCAGGAAAGAAAGAAATCCATTACATTGTTCAGTTTTCAATCCTATAAGACGAATTTGTTACAAAAAAGTTGCATTTTCAAACCATAAATATGAATTTTCACCAAAAAAGTTACTTTTTAACCAAACAGATGAACTTTCTACCTAAATAGTGGAGTTTTTAAGAAAATATGTACAAGCATTTTCAACCAAAATGGGTAAATTCTCAACGAAAAATATAACAATTCATTTTATTTTAACCATAAAAGATTCAAATTTGAAATCCAAAATAGTTGAATTTAAGCAAAAGAGGCGAATTACTAACAAAATAGCTGAATTTTTAACAAAAAATTATATTTTTTTGTCATAAAATAAAATCCTGAAAATGAAAAAGCTGACTTTTGAAACAACAAAGAAACTAAATTTCCACTAAATTGTTGAATTTTCAAACCAAAAAGACGATTTTTCTACAAAACAGTTGCATTTTCGAACCGAAAATATGAATTTTCAGCAAAAAGTTACTTTTCATTCAAGTACTTAATTCTCAACGACAAATATTATAATTGATTTTATTCCGCCGAAAAAATATTTTAATTTGAAATGAATCACAGTTGAATTCAATCAAAAAAGACGAATTAAAAAAAAGCTGAATGCTCAACCAAGTGATTAATTTTGTACCCATAACTGATCCATAAACCTCTCTTAATGCAGAAGCGATATACAAAAAACACAAAGTAACTAAAATTAAAATTACAAGTTACTTCAAAAATCGTACCTAAGTTCCGCTAGAAGCTAATATTTAACATAGAAACGAAGTGACTAAAAGTTACAAATAACTTTTCAGTGACGTAGTTCTAACAAATTACTACCCAACTCTGTAACGTTATATAAAATTACATTCATATTTCCTATTTAAAAATTGGAGAGGTGTCAGCTTGAGTCTCACATAACATTTTAAGCTTGGGGTGAGTACAAAAATTACTTAAAATAGCGTCGCGCAATATGTAGGACGCTTCAAAAGCTGATCACGGCAAATGCGGCCTAAAAATGTATATTTACGCTCTACCCCTGCAGAACTAACGCTGTGACGCTGTGACGCGAAAGGACATTATAGAGCGTTCTGACAGGGGTTGGTGGCGTCACGAGGTCACCCCACGAGCCAAAGAAATTCGCACAGGGGATGCGAAGCGGTAATAAAATGAGATTGTTGGTTGCGCATGTGCGGAGACATATCCTATCGTCCACACTTGCATTCAGTGATCATCGGGAGCTCTTTACGGCACGTCGTGCGTGTTTTGTGTTCAAGCCACCAAGACCCTCTCTGTCACTTTTGTCGCACGTCTTTCTTTTTTAATTTCTCATTACTCAAAAAAAGAGTCTTATCGGAAGGTCCTTATTTAATTTTTTCCTCATTGATCAACCTCCACCATGTCCAGGAGAGCCGACAGAAAGTATCTCTTTGCGGTCCTCCCCTTCTTTGCGCCCCTACAAGCAGTACACGCTAATACTAATCGCGTTCTATCGATTTACTGACTGACTAGCGTGACTCGTGTTTTTTGATATTCTTACAACTCAAATCTCGGTCACCATGAAAACATTTTTTTCTTTCGCTTCAAATTGTGCCCGTTTTTGATCAGTGGTTCCACTTGTGAGTGTTACTCTGTTGCTTTGTGCTCGACGGTGGTGCCGTTTCTGGTAGAAAACTACCCCCGGCTTTACTCCTAACATTTGGGAAACTATGGGAGAGAAAGCGGAATAATGCTTATGGAAAATAGCTGAACAAAGTAGGTGATAATAGAGAATTTTCTATTAGACGTTTGATCTTTGAAACTTGGCCTTTCGATCCACGACCTTGTGTATGTGTCTACTCTTGAATGTTATTTTTTCCCTCTCTTTCTTTTTTCTCTGACTGCCGATTTTTTTGTGTCTGTTTTTTTTGTCTTGACGATAGAGCCGCGTACGCCGCGGAAAAACCTACGCATTAAAAAAACCTCATCGCCCACGCACTAATTATTTTTTCAATGAACGCGTGGACCGTGCCTAGCTGATGACTAGCATTGTGCGCGGTAATTGTATATATCGTTCTATTATTGCCACGTCTTCCGAAAGGTCATGTCATCATGGGCTATATGCCGCTCTTGGAAAGATGTATCACATTCACGTGTACGCAGAAAATTTGTATCCACATGAAAACTGCAAATCTTCTCTGATCTACATAACCGCGATTATGTAATTTTGCAATTTATATAGGACACTAGACTGAACATGCAAAGAGAGAGAGAGAGAGAGAGAGAGAGAGAGAGAGAGAGAGATGTTGAAATACTGCGGTTCGACGTAAATATTCGGTTGGTTTCGACTGAATGCTTCACTGAATATTCCGCATGAAGATTCATGTATATTCGGTTCTGCAATTTTGTAGTTACATATCTTGATTACGGACAAAATTGATAGACTCTGCTTCATATTGATACAGTGCTCGCGGGTTGTTATGTGGTCGGTTTCACGGAGAAATCAAAATTTATTACAAATTAATTTCTACATGGATTGTCTATCTATTTAAAAAAATATCTTGTCCTTGCACAAAATTTAAAAAATGTATGGTGATCCGGTTTCAAACCTTTTTTTCAAGCTCGTCCTGGATTATTTTGTATTATTAATTAGAAATTAATTTAAGAATTGGTTCCGGGAATACGATTTTTATATATTATATATATATAAAAATATATATAAATAAAATAAAATGTAAAGGCTTGGATCGGAAGAAGCGTTTTTTAAATGTTTTTTATTCAAGGAGATTCAGAAGTTGGAATTAAAGAGTAGGATCGATAAAGGGCTTATTTTGTATTTAATTTGGGATAAATTCAAGGATTGGATCAGGAAAAGGTTTTCAAAAATATTTATTCATTCAAAAATTCAAGAGTTGTACCGGGAAAGGGCCTATTTTGTGTTTAATTATCAAAAAAGTATCTGCTTTGATCATGAAAGGGTTTATTATTTTGTATTTGATTAGAAATAAATTATATAGTACGATCGGGAATAGGCTTATTTTGTGTTTATTTATAAATATCATAAATAAATTCAAGGGTTCCTTTGGAAAATGCGTTTTTTATGTTTATTTATTTAAAAATGCAAGAATTTGATTTTTTGATTTACTTATCAAGAAATTACCTGGTTTGATCATGAAAGGGTTTATTATTTTTTATTTATTTAGAAACAAATTATCTAGTAGGATCGGTAAAGGCATTATTATTTTGTGTTTAATTATAAATAAATTGAAGAATTGGATCAGAAAAGAGTTTCTTTTATGGTTTATTATCGAGAAATTATCTAGATGGATTGGAAAAGGTCTTTTTATGTTTAATTATAAGTAAATTGAAGGGTTGAATGGGGAAAGGGCTTACTTTGTATTTATTTAAGAATACATTTAAGTTTTTCGGAAAAAGCTTATTTTATCTTTTAAGAAGTAAATTCAAGGATTAGTTCTGGAAAAGCGTTTTTTATGTTTATTTGTTAACAAATTCAAAGTTTGGGTCTTGAAAAGCGCTTTTTTATGGTTATTTATTAAAAAGTTCAAGATATGGACCGTGAAAGAGCTTTTTTGTGTTTGATTATCCAAAAATTATCTAGTTTCATCAAAAAAGAGCTTTTTTTGTTTAATTATCAATTAATTATCTTGTTTGATCGGGAAAGGGTTTACTTTGTATTTAATTTGGAATAAATTTAAGATTACAATCGGGAAAGGGCTTTTTTGTATTCAATTTTGAATAAATTCAAGGGTTGAATCGGGAAAACGTTTTTTTATGATTATTTATTAACAAATTCAAGAGCTGTGACGGAAAAGTACTTACTTTCTACCTAATTATGGAAAATTCAAGGCTTAGTTCGGGAAAAGCATTTTTGATGGTTACTTTTGAACAAATTCAAAGATTATAACGCGAAAGGACTTTTGTTTTTAATTATCAAGAAATTAAGAAGTTGGATCGGGAATGGGCTTTTTTATTTCAAGCACTTCTCATTTACTGCGCTAGGAAAATAATTTATTTGGATGGGAACAAAAATTATATTTGAAATGTAACTTTATGTACAATTTTCTATGTATGATGCACAATGATATATTTTATTTTTCTATATTATATTCTGATATAGTTTTATTGATGGAAAACACTTTAAAATGTGATGAGATATTTTTTAATTGCTTTGATTCATACATGTTCATATATCCAATTATTCACTGATAGCAATTGAACGCACTTTGCATTTAGTTCAATTAATTCAAATGCATGTAAATTTAGTATAATTTCCTGAACTTACTGTAAGTAAGTTGGACCAACTGTAAACTTGTTTCAATCCAGTTACGTTCATTTGAATCCCGTTTAATTTATTCTAATTCTGCATATTTGAATTGAATTCTTCTGGTTTGATTCAGTGAAGTTCATATGAATTCCATTTATTTTAATATAATTACGCATAATCACATTTAATTATTTTGATATCCATTAAATGTTCTTGCATTCCGTTGAATCATGTTGATGTTCGCAAAATTATTTGAGAATCACTTGAAATTTAGTTACATTTATTACATTTCGCTTCGATTTAGTTAAATTTATTTAAATTCATATCTGTCCCATAATTTTTACCTAAAGTCACTCTAATTTATATCGACATACGACATAAATTCGTAGGGACTCGTAGTGAAATTCACTTAAATTTCACTTTATTTATTTCAGAATTCACTCGAATTCATGTGAATTTAATTGATTTCCTTTGAGATCCTCTAACTACCGCTGTATTCAATTTAATTTTTATGATTAATTCATATTGGTATTGAATTAAATGTAGAGGGGTGGGGTCATGATTCAATTGAATTGTATTCCTTTGAAATCCTGAGAATTCCTCTATATTCCATTTTATTCCATTAAATTTATGTCCAATTCATAGTAATATTCATTTAAATTCAGAGGAATTAATTTTATTATTCAGTCGAATTCATTTTAATTCCATTGAATTGCTGAATTGCATTGAGTTAAATTCAATTGCATTTCTTTGAAATCCTTTGAATCCCTCTAAATTCCGCTGCGTTGCATTAAATTTATGTTTAATTCATAGTAAAAATAGGCCGGAATTCAACTGGATTCGGTTCAGTATTTACTCGAATTCAGTTAAATTTCTTTTAATCCAATTGAATTGCGTTACTCTGAAATTCTTTGAATTATTTCTCTGAATTGAAGATCCATTTGATTCAGTTGAATTGCGTTCGTTTGAAATCCTTCGAATTCCTCTTAATTCCGTTGTATTTTGTTAAGTTCATAGTGGGATTCGCTTTAATTTAGAGGAGTTAATTTCAGTATTCAGTCGAATTCACATTAATTCAATTTAAATTAAAAATTATAACTTGAAATCACTTCGTGGACAGTTGAACTAATTAAGGTTAATTCAATACGCCTTTTTAGTGTAACAAATTTTTCGCTAACAAAAAATTCAAAATTTAAAATTTAAAAGTCGAGAATAGTTTTAATTAATCACAAGACTACACAAGGTTTTTTCAAACTCATTTTTTAGTAATATTTTTAGTAATAGTTCCATTACAAACTATAAATATTCCTCATCGTTTAAAAGCGGAATGTATGTGTGTGTGTAGTTTTGTACAATGTACTTAAAGAAAGTAGTACTTGTTCTACTCTTCGCTTTGCATTTTTGGCTTCGGAGCCAAAAATCACTTTACGTATATTACAATCTGCTATGAAATAATGAAATTTCAAATTATTTTTCCTACTATATCCAAAAAAATTTATAACTACATAATCTGTGAAATAGAAACATTTTCTCTTATCAACTGTATTATTTTATTAATTTAATAATGTTAATTATTTCAAACATTATGATTCTTGAAAGTATAATTAAATAATTTTTCTATCACCTATTTTTTCATATATAAATATAATTCATAAATTTAAATTCAATTGTTTTGAAATTAAAAGTTTAAAAATTCTTCTATTATCTTCCAAGTAACATTTTGAAAATTTTGAAACTGTTCATTTTGAACGTTTTCCAATTTAAATATTTGCACATTTGGAAGCATTTAAATTCTAGAAATTCCTAACGATAAATATCCTTTTTTTCTAGTCTTATTGATGAAAAATGTTAAGTGGCTAATTTAAAAAATATTTACCTTAGTAACAATATGCTTGCATTGTTTTAAAGGCACTTGTAACTCGACGAATTTCTACAGAGCAGAAACCATTTTTGAACAATAGAGTATTCTGATATTGTAACATTAAACGATTACGTAACACTGATTATAGATAATATATTTTTCTCCAATTAATAAATTAACTCTTGCAGCTCAATAAAATCTCGTCCAACAAATTTTAAACAAATGGTAGATTTTTCAAGATTTCGAAAAAAGGAACTTCTTACGAATTTTGAAATTTTGAAATTTTTTTTATTTTAAAAAAATAATGTTAAGAGAAAGTTAAAAAAGATATCCTAACATTTCAAAGAATAACGTAGAAGATTTTAAAGCGAAAAATTTTTTTATGCAAGATTAAAAAATTCTGCAAAAAATACTTGTAAATTTTAAGAGATATTTAGAAGATTTGAAGAGATGCAAAAATAATTTTTCACTTTAAAAATTCTAACATTTTCAAATAAAATTTAAATTTTTTAAAGTTTTAAACAAAAAATTTAGAAGCTTTTTAAGAATTTATCTCTTTTGGTATAAACTTAACCTTTCATTTTCTTTTTTTGTTTGTCTTATTTTTGTTGACAAATTCGTCTCTTTTTTATGAACTAAACTCTTTTTGGCTTGAAATGATTATTATTTAAAGTATCAACTATTACATTTTTCTTTGAGAATTCACATTCTTTAGTTTAATATTTAACTATACTTGGTTAAAAGTTGAACTGCTTTGTTAAAAATGTATGTCTTTGGTTGGCAATATAACTATTTTTTTGGAAAATTCTGTGGGTTGAAAAATCAACCATTATATTTTCTGTTCGGAATTTATATTTTTGATTGAAAATTCAACTATTTAGTTTCAAATAAACTTTTTTGTTGAAAG
>JAAAKG020148335.1:0-10275 GCA_010014905.2 Druon quercuslanigerum
AATTTCATATTTTTTGCATGAAAATGCAACTTCTTGATTGAAAAAATTGATCTGTTTTGGTTGAAACATGGTTTATTTTTTTTTAGTTTAAAATTCATCTATATGATAGAAAAATCATGTATTCTGTTAAAACTCCTTTTTTTGTAGATAATTATACTTTGTATTTAAACATTCTTAATTTTCAGTTGAAAATTTAAATATTTTGGCAGAATTTTAACTTTTTTGTTGAAAATTTAACTGCAAACTTTCTTTTTAGAATATTCAACTATTCTTTTGAAAATTATTATTTTCTGGTAGAATTCAACTGTTTTTAATTTTATAAAAATATATTTGTTTAACATTTTAACTATTTAAGTTGAAAATTCATCTAATTGGTTGAAAGCTTAACTGCTTTATTTAAAAAATCATTTTTTTGGTTGATGATTCATCTCTTTGATCAAAAGTTTAACTAGTCTGTTAAAAACTCGTTTGTTTGGATGAAAATTACTTTTTTTTTAATGTGCCTGTCACTAAACCATCTTTGGTTAGAATTCCATATTTTGAAAATTTAAATATTTGGTTAAAAGTTATTGTTTATAATAAATAATAAATAATTTTAAAAAATAATAGATTTCTTAACCAAATAATAAAATTTTTTATTTTAAAAACATTTTTTGAGTTGAAGATTAAACTCTTTGATCAAACGTTTAACATTTAACTACTTTGTTAGAAAGTTTTTTGTTATTGTTGAAAATGAACTTTGTTAAATGTAAATGTCACTAAAAAAGAAAAGAATTCTTTTTCTCATTTAATCTCATTTAAATTTCTTTAATTTTAATTTCCTTTTAAGTAAAAGTTGGACGACTTTGTTAATAAACCATTTTTTTAGTTGAAGTTTTATCTTTTGATCAAAAGTTTAACAACTTTGTTCAAAACTAATTAGTTTGGTTGAAACTTGACTTTCTTATATGCAAATGGCATTATTCCATTTTTGCGGTTGAAAATCCATCTTTTAATTAAAAAATTCTACTACTTCGGTAAAAGTTGAACTACTTTGTTAAAAGTTCATTTTTTGTTGTAAATTCATCTCTTCGGCTGAAATTTTTATTGAAAATTCGTTTTTTTGCTAGGAAATTAATCTTCGGGGTACAAATTTCATATTTTTTTGGTAAAAATGCAATTTCTTCATTGAAAATTGATATGTTTTGTTTGAAACATGGTTTATTATTTTTAGTTTAAAATTCAACTATGTGATAGAAAAATCATGTATTCTGTTAAAAATTCCTCTTTTTTTGCAAGTAATTCATCTTTTTATTAGAACATTTCTAATTTTCAGTTAAAAATTTAACTATTTTGCCAGACTTAACTTTTTTGTTGAAAATTTAACTAAAATCTTTATTTTTTGAATATTCAACTATTCTTTTAAAAATTATTATTTTCTGGTAGAATTCAACTGTTTTTAATTTTATAAAAATATTTTTTGTTTAGCATTCTAACTATTTTTCCTTAAAAATTTATCTCTTTTGTTTGAAAATTCATCTAATTTGTTGAAACTTTAACTGCTTTATTTGAAAAATAATTTTGTTGGTTGAAATTTACTTGTTTTTTTTTAATGTACCTGTCACTAAACCATGTTTGGTTAGAATTACATATTGTTAATTAAAAATTCATATGTTTGGGTAAAAGCTAAGTTTTAGAATAAATAATAAATAATTTAACAAAATAATAGAATTCTTAACCAAATAATAAAATTTCTAAAAAAGATTAGACTTTGATTACTTTGTTTTTTCTAAATAATTTTTAATTTACATTCTTTTTGAAGATTGCTTTGTTAATAAATCATTTTTTGAGTTGAAGATTATTCTATTTGATCAAAAGTTTAACCTTTAACTACTTTGTTAGAAAGTTTTTTGTTGTTGTCGAAAATGAACTTTTAAAATGTAAATGTCACTATTGATCCCTTTTTTAATGTGCAGAATTCCTGAAAATAAAACCAAGAATTTAACGACCAAATTTGGACAACCGCCATAAAATTTTCCTATTGCAACCTGAAAGAAGATAAACAAATTTTTCCTAAAAAAGAAAAAAATTCTTTTTCTCATTTAATCTCATTTAAATCTTGTGATTTAAAAATTCTACTACTCAGATAAAAGTTGAACTACTTTGTTGAAAGTTAAATTTTTTTGTTATAAATTCATCTCTTCGGCTAAAATTTTTATTGAAAATTCGTCTTTTTGCTATAAAATTAATCTTCGGGGTACAAATTTCATACTTTTCGCGTTAAAATGCAACTTCTTGATTGAAATTTGATCTATTTAGGTTGAAACATGGTTTATTCTTTTTAGTTTAAACTTCAACTATATAACAGAAAAATCATGTATTCTGTTAAAAAATTCCTTTTTTGCTGATAATTAATATTTTTCTTTAAAATTCACCTAGTTGATTGAAATTCAACTTTTTTGTTGAAAATATGTGACCATTTGGTTGAAATTTATCTTAGTAGCTTGAAAATTAAACTATTTAGTTGAAACTGTGTTTGGTAGAAGTTAATTATTTATTATTTAGAAAATTGACCATTTGGTTGAATTCATCTTAGGTGAAAAATTGTACAATTATGTTGAGCATCCATCTCTTATGCCTAAAAGTTCAACTATGTTGTTAATGCAGTTGCTTTCTAAAACATTGGATTATTTATCATGAAAACTAAACTCTTTTGCTGAAAACTCAAATCTGTTTGTGTCAAAAATCTTTCATATTGAATTCAATATGGTACCTACATTAATTTTATTTTAAAAAATTCATTTAGACTCTTAGGTCCATTGACCTTGAACATTGTTTGATCATATTTACATTTTAAATTCAAAGAAAATAAGTTTTCAGTGCTAAAGAAATAATTTATTCCCTTCAAATAAATAACAAGGTCTTCTCTTTTAAACAATTCTTAGGGATGATTAAACTGAAAAATTTCTTGGTAAAAAGAAGAAGGATTAAAAGAATGCATTTCTTGGCTTCTAAGAATTTTTTTCAACATAGTGTATCGTCCTCCTTTATTAACCTCGTCAAGAATTACGGCCACCCATTAAGATCGATGCTTATAATCAGCTTGTTTACACCCACTGCAAACATTCTTACATTGCGTTTACCTAGTTCCACCTACTTAAGACCCAATAGTCACGCGATCATCCGACATAGTGTATCAATGTCAGGTGCATCGTCGATGTCAGGGTTGCGGTCGATGCACCGCTATTTTTCCAACTATTTGCCAACTATTTCTAGTCGTTCTAGTATTTGTGTAAAAACTATGAGAATGTGTGAAAAATTGTAGCCTAGTTCACAAATTGAACTTTTGCTTCTCTCTGGCAGATGCTTACGCTGAATGAAAAGAAGATGGATTATGTAGAGTTCAGCTGATTATTTGTTTAACAAAAAAATCCCTTTCGAACTCCACTCTCCCCTTCTTCCACTCTCTCCTTCTTACTCTTGTCTCCCCTCCATTTCTTCCCATGCACCCTTTGATCTTCACTCCCTTTCACTGCAACAGGTATCCCATCTTTTCCCTAGTTTCCTCACATTACCATCACCCCTCAAACACACCCGTTATCGTCCCTTATACCATTATTTATCCTCCAAGCTGATGCTTAACCTATTTCTGATCGTTCTGATATCTGTGTAATCAAACGCCTACTTCTCTTTTTGAGATGATTAAGCAACCATCCTTTTTTCTTTGCCTTACTTTCCTTTTCACTGCCACATCTTTCCCATTTTATCCCTATTTTTCTCTCACACTCTCTCCCCTTACCTCCCTTTTAACCTATCTCGCCCCTCCTGTCAATCTATTCCATCTTTCCCTTTACCCTATCCTCCCTTTTACTGCCTTATCTAATACCCTACTCTAATACCCTCTCCTCGTACCTATCCATCTTGCCCCAAAAACACCCGTTCCCATCCTCTAAAACCTTATTTATCCTCCAATCTCTCCATTAAACCTGTCTCCCTCTCCTTCCATATACTCCATCTTACTCTTTGCCCTACCCTCCCTTTTAGTTCCAAGTGCCATATCTTTCCCACCTTTTGCCTATTTCCGTCTAAAAACCTACCCCCTTACCTCACTGTCACACTATAAACAGACTTGTTTCCATCCTCTATATCTTTCTTTTATCCTCCAATCCCCCTTTTAAACCTGTCTCGTCCCTCCTTTTCCCATCTACTGCTTCTTTCCACTCTTTATCTACCCTCTTCTATTTACTCTATCCCCCTGCCTCCTTATTTGACCTCTCATATTCCCATATTCCACTCACATCTTCTCTCTTTCCTCGATTCTACACCTATACATCTTCTCCCTCGTCCCGCACCTTATTCATCCTCCCCTATTCACCCTATCACTTTTCTACACCCCTTCCAATCTCTTACCCCCTCTTCAACATCAAGGAATCATTCTATGGTGTCCACCTACGACTTCCTTGGTTGTCAGATATGTTCTAAGGGACCAAAGAATAAGAAATATAAATGGCCAATTATATTTCAAATTAGGGGAAGTCTCAAAAAAGTCTAGGTCATGGTGTTAGAATGATTTGAAATTTGGATATATCATTCTGTGGTGAAAATCAAGGAACTTTTTTTCATAGATTAATCACGAATTAATTATTTTATTTTTTTATCATCATTTGAAAATTACCTGGGTGCGAATTCTCGAAAATTGACAGGGAATTCTCAATGTGAAAAAAAATTTGATTAGAAAAAAAAATGTTGTAGGCACAAAAAACGATTTAGCTGGCTAAAAATGATAGGATACCTTTTTTATATTAACAGAAACTTAGTTTAAATACTGGGGAAAAAATAAAAAGATGGGGTTTTCCTGAAAATATGCTTCTCATCTATTCAAAGTTCGTTGAAAAAAATAAAGCAGATTATGCGGAAAGCCCCATATTTTTATTATTTTTATTTATTTTTCTCATATTTTGTTGACAGCTGCTGCTTATATAAGATTATATATCATTTATATATATATTTTCTTTAAGTACGAGGAGCCATTTACTCTGACAGCAGACGAATCTTTGCCGATGATTGAATTTGACTTCATATGATATCATTTCGGATTTTATACGATTTCATGCGATTGATTTTTTTTGTAAGCTAACTGTGATTTCAATAGTGACGTGCTACGAATTTCAATGAACAGTTTCTGACTGTCCATTAACTCATGTAGACTCGAACTGACTGCTCTCGACTCCATCTGACTCCATCTGATTTCACATGATGAAGTCGAGGTCTGGTCAGCATTTAAAGGACCCTTTACAAAGTATTAAGAATTTAATTATAGACAGTACGGAACATAGTTTATGTCAACAATACCTTATTAAATAGCATATTATCTTACTAGTAGTATAAGGCACGTCATTACAAGGAGATTAATATTTGCATGACTAGTTCAAGTAGTCCACCAAAAATTGAGCTCCATGTGAAGAGGCGTGTGTAATACTACGAGTGATGTACGATATTTTATTCAAAATCAGTATTTTATGAGGCTGCGCAGGGTCGTCTGAAAAGTGAGTCGTGAAAACATACGACTGACTTGTCAGTCATGATTGGCAATTGCGTATGGCTCAAAATTATAAATGTGATTCGGTCCGAGATCTGCAATGCCATCTGCTGTCATTAATTTTTCAAAAAGTAAAGAAAACGCTGTGCGTTATTCAGTATGGCCGTTTGTGGAACTATTTACGTGTCAGTGTTGCACTTTTGGGACTAATTACATATCATCAGCTGACACTGTTCGGGCAGTGTGACAGGCTCATAACATGATGACTTCGAATAAATATATTTATGGTAATGGATCATAGATTATACTAAGATTTGGAATTTCCTGACTACTTTGAATCATGTTTGTGAGATTTTTCCAAGTTGTAATTTGGTTCTGTTAACCAGATTCATTTAAAATCACGCAGGCAGTCTATGCTTAAGTCACAGAATTATTTGTCACTACATTTTTTTGACTGTTGAAGGTTATAAAATATGTAGTAAATAATAAAATATATATTGAAATATTATTAAATAACTGATTACCACAATTCGTGACGCATCTCGAAAAATACCGATTGCCGTAATTCGCGGCCTACATTCGAAAATCATAAGTTCAATCATAGTTAATTGACCTTTTTTCAACATGTCAGGAAGGCGAATCACTCATCAGGCAGTATCAGGCTATAGACATTATTAAAATTTCAGTAGAAGACTAGTAAGCAGTTGAAAATTGCGAAATTAAAAAATATATATTAATTTTGCTCCCTTAATTTGTTTGAAAAGGTTTTAGAGTTGATAAATTTAAGAAACATAATTGATGCGCTAATAACGAAGACTAAATAAAGCCTAATATGGTCGCAAATCGTTTTTTACACTTATACAAGTACTGAAGATTTTGGCCTGTCGATAATTTTTAGAAATATGTAAAGAAACAAATTTTATTTTGCCAAAAAACGTGGTTAAAATTGAGGTGGTTGCTGAGAATTTTTTTTTTCTTCCTCTTACGAAGAGAAATAATTATGAGTATTAAACTTATATTTTTTATTTCGTGTGATTTTTTTATACTAAAAGATCATTTCTTCTTGGATTGTTTGTCCTGTAAAATTTCATTAGAGGCTTTATTCTCAGTGTCTCAATTTACTGCCTGTTAATTTTTTTAAAACTTTTTAAGGCATGTTACATATATGCGGAATTTGAAAACCTTGTAGATTCTGCATATTTTATTTTCAAACTGCACATTGAAAAATTATATAGATATTTTTTTTATTTCGTATTGATCATTGACTTGATCAATGCAAAAGTTTTATACCATGACGATATATTCACATATATACTCAAAATTGTGTGGATCTTTGTAGCATCATACGAATATTAATAGACTCGCAATAATTATCATAAATTTTCAAGAAATGTGCAATAAACTTTCTTAATTTTTCTGTAAACATACATAAATAAAGGTATTTTGGGTAGTTTTTCGATACTTTTCACATCAAACAATTTGAGTTGAATTTGTATTTGTCTAAAATCGATAGAAATTCATAACTTGAAACTAAACTTATTGAATAGGTTACATTGAATGCCAACATTTTTTGAAAAGCCAAACAATTTGGGTTGAATTTGTATTTTTTTTAAATCGATAGAAATCGATAAATTGAAACTAAACTTATTGAATAGTTTACATTGAATGACAACTTTTTTTGAAAAGCCAAACGATTTGGGTTGAATTTGTATTTTTTTTTTAAATCGATAGAAATCGATAAATTGAAACTAAACTTATTGAATAGGTTACATTGAATGTCAACATTTTTTGAAAAGTCGGTAGTGGGATCAAAGCAAGTAGGGGAAGTCGCGATAAGTGGTAGTGCGAAAAGTGGGAGGTTACTGTAAAACAACAATTTTCCTAACATACCTGGCAAAGTTTAAAATAATTTTTTAATTGAAAAATAGTTTTAAAAGATTATTTAAAAAGATTTAAAAACAAACAAAGGTTTAATAGTAGTTATTAAAATAATAGTATTTGGTTAGAAAAGTTTGATAAAAAAAGGAATAGAAGTTTCTTATCTATTAATGTTATTTCATCAACCATTTAATTGTACAAATAAATTGTACAAACATTTTTATTTGTAGCATCAATTATATTTAATCATTATTTGTCTTAATGTAATTATACGAATCCTTTCTTTTACACCAGTATTGTTTGAGAATAAAGAGACAATTTCTGCTCATCCACTCTAGAATGTGGTTGTCCTTGCATTGTTGTGACTCTTGAGAACGATTAAATTTATACTACTATGTCAGAGTAGCATCATATTGATGACACTATATTCTATTATGTAAGCTTTATCAAAAGGTACTAATCATGTGATTAATTAATTATAATTATTATAGTTTAAAATGCTTATGTAATATCCGAGATGTAATCTTAAAAATAGGACTGCCTTTTTGGGTATAATATTAATTATTATTAATAATATGTATAAATAATAATTTTTACATTGAAATTAGATAAATAATATCGATTTTCTTTATATGGTCCAATTTTAAAGCTTTTTTGATTGCCACTAATATTGTCAAGTAAATTCATTCAAATTGCTCTATCCAGTCAACAAATCACTTCCGTTAGACAAACCGGTCTTGCGGAACGAAATGCAGAGTTCGTAAATGAAATGGGCAATATCTGTTACAAAATGTGCTCTAATTTGGCATTGGGAAGCGACTACAAAGATTAAATTAGCTAACGTCCGGAGGCACGACTTATTCATCTCTAAAAGAGGTTCTTAATTTGGAGGTAGGCCAAGGGCAATGTACTCTATGCTCGAGCTTTTTTTTGTGAAGGAGCATGTTTAGTTCAAATTTGATGCAAATTAGCAACAGCAAAGGTCAAAGAACAATTTTTTATTTTTATACAATCCTTCATTTTCTTTAACAATGAAAGTATCCAGAATTCTTGAAAAGCGCACTAGAAAACTTTACATCGCATATATAATTAAACTGTGTAATTTGTAAATTTTATTATTCGTATTTACATACTTTTTGAATATTTACATATGTGGAAAATTCTTCCTTTAAGTATTCCCAACCGTTTGCCAAAGGAAAGGAAAACTACTGAAAACCTTTTCCGAGCGCATTCGGTTACCGATCCAGTCGATGGGTCCCTATCATAATTATCTAGTCTAGAAAAAACTGGTTGGGGCCCCTATAAAAATATCTAGTCCAGAAAAAAACCTCTGTAAATATGACAAATCTATCTGTATCCTGGTTTTTTAAAGAACAAAATTGCATCCCTATGAAAACCTATAAATGTTCAGAAAAAATTACATTTCCTGTCATTGTAAAAAGCTTTAAAGTAGACTACGACGGAAAAAAACAAACTATTACAGGAAGAAAAATGTCAATAAAAAAAATTATTTATTTAAAAATGATTTTACTGCATTCGATACATATATGTATTCATTCTAAATAGGTCCAATAATATACAAAGTGAATATATATATAATATCATCATCATGTTCTGAGAGAATTTCATTCTGTCAAGTCTGCAATATTAAAATGCGAATTATTAAAATTTATAATTTTCTGACTTTCCAGTTCTAATCAGCAACTAATCAAATGGTTGCCCCAACTTATAAAGTAACTGTACCATGTCTTACAGATTAAGTAAACTGAAACTTGGAATTAAGAAGTGCGGACTAACAATATTCTGAGAATTGAAATGTTTCATGTGGCTCAGGCTGTTTACATTTGGATTTTTTGGATTTTTCTAGAAGGTCACTGTTAGCCATGTCTGAAACCGGTCATAAATCCAAATGCCAGTGTAGTTGGCCTAACTAACCATTTTTTTCAATGATGTGCGCTTTAGGAAAGTTTACATAATCATAATTGAATCAATAGGCTTCTCTGTACATTTTCTTCAATGGTATATTTTCCACATTGCAACATATAGTTTTTTTTATTTAAAGTTGGAATTAAATATTAAAAGCTGTTCGTTGATAATTATCTATTACTATTACATTTAAAAAAAGATACATAGCCAATTACATGAATATTCCTTGCAGAATTTTGATCTGACTTAGGAGTACAAACTAAGTATCGTTTTTCCTTAATCTTGTGAGCCTCCTAATATATAGTTGTGAGAGTCTGCTATCGAATGTTCTTGCAGAGGCTGTAGGGCTTTTTGGACGTTGCAAATCACTTGGCCATATAGTGTTTTCTGGCAACGGAGCGAACAAACCAAATTGAGCAAATTCTGCTTCCGACAATATTGTGATATTTTTTGATTCTATTTCGATTTTAACATAATGCAGATCCTCATCATATATTGGAAGAAGATAATCACCCTCCTCCCTTCCAATGATGAAATTACCCATTGCTACTACATTTAAATCTGTCTCAAGTGGTTTCACTATACGTTTACCAGTTTCGCAAGGGATGTGTATACCAGGAATCTCTCGTGGTGAAGCTTGAAATACCCTGCGAATTAGCGAGATTCGACCGGGGCAAACTGAAACATCGGGACAAATTTTTTCAAATCAAGAGAAAACAAGAGAGAATTACAAGATTTGAACGTCGATGTTCACTAAAAACTGAAACTCAGTTTTTAGTGAACATCGACGTTCTAATCTTGTAATTCTCGCTTGAGTAGGAAAAAAAACAAACCAAAAACACGTAATTATGCCAAATAATTGGTACAAATTTTTATCAGATTTAATAAAACTCACTGATGAGGGCCACCATTTTGTGCCGAAACGTTTGAAACAACTTAATTAGTTTCAATTC
>JAAAKG020148336.1:0-10275 GCA_010014905.2 Druon quercuslanigerum
AGTCGCTTTTATCTCCCTTTCTTTTGTATATTGGCACGATAATCGCTTTTTTCCAATCACCTGGGACTTCCCCTACTCCGATGCATAGATTTAAGTATGATAATAAAATGATGGTAGGTACTGCAAAGCGAAAAAAATACGATCAATAGGAAATTGAAAAATTATGATATGCATATTTTCAAATACCTTACATATTTTCGCCCACGCATAATTAAAAACGATCTTGTATTAGGTCAACTTGTGGGCCACTTATCTTTCAAATCTTTCAAAAACTAGCCCTTTGAAAGATATTTTCCTTTTATCACAGTTGTTGACATAATTTCTCATTAGCAACATCCTAGGATGACTTTATAAATATTGTTAAAAGTTTTCATAGATTTCAAAAATAATTAAAAGATAATTTAAGTTCTATTTTTAGGTCTCTAAATAAACATATGATAAAAAAATGGTAGAATGTACGGTTTTTATCAAAAGTGCTTAACTGTTTTATTAGGATTTTAGAAAATGTAGGTGGGCTTTATTTAAAAGTAATATTACCTTATGTGAACTAAAGTACTAACCGTAGAACGTAATACAATAGTATAAAAGTATATAAAAGTAATATAAAATAACAGGTAATAAAATAATGTCTTATATAGATATCAAAAAACTTCATGATGTAAAATATTTTTGATTCAGCTTCAGGGAAACAGTAAATTGGAAATTCCAATTTGTCTGATATAGAATTATGTACTTAAAAACCGACGTATCTTGAGAGTTGAATTTAACAAAATTGAATAAAATTGCTTATCCTTCATAAAAGGTTCTTATTTCCTTCTAAGGATAGTTGTGAAGTTTGTATAATTTTAGAGTAGGCGATATTACTCTTTCATAAGTCGCAGAATTATTTTCTGACATTCTTACAAAACAGTTACTCGCTTAAAAAAAGACGGTATTTTGCAATTTTCTATTATTATTCAGTGATGTCTATCATAATTTTATTGTCATATTTATTACTTTTAAGTCAGTAAATTATCATTTTTACGCAAAAAATATATAATGAACACTTTTAAGCGTTTAAAGGCCTTGAACCGCGGGTTAAACATTTTTTTAATTGTAAAAAGTTGCTCAATAATTTGTACACCAAACGAAAGTAAATAGGGCGGTATGATAACAACAATAGAAATATTTCTCTTTTTGCCACCTTACTCTATACTCATTTTGCTTAACACTTAAATAATTATTAATTTTCCTTCCTATCTCTACAAAATAACACTGTTATTAATGTTACTGAACAGAACTTTTAATACAAAACATTCATTTTCATACATTTTTTAGTGGTCTAGACAGTGTGTCATCAAAACAGTGTTTGGCACTTCTAAAATGTTTGGCTCGAGAAGGGCGAACAGTAATATGTACAATTCACCAACCCAGTGCATCTTTATTCGATATGATCGACCACCTTTATGTGGTGACACGAGGAAGTTGCGTGTACACTGGGGGTACAAAAAATTTAGTAAATTTTTTAGCATTGTCGAAATTATATTGTCCAACGTATCATAACCCAGCAGACTTCGGTAAGACAATAGGATAAATTTCATACTTAAATTTATTGCATTTAGTACTATAAATATTTGAAAAATTCGTATAGGTATTTAATAATTAATTAAAAATAAAAGTATAAAACAGGTATATCCATTCATTTTTACAGCATTAAAATGAAATAAAATTTGATTTTATCTTTAATGGCGACACTCAAATTCTAATAAGAAACATATAAAATATGGTTCGTTTCTTGGTTAAAATAATGATACATTTTCCATTTTGAAACAACTTATATACATTTAGCAAACAATTCAAATAAAAGTTGTGTACAATATAAATGATAAATTTTTAATAATTTTATCATTTATGTACTCAAGAAATGGGTTATAGTTGTTAATTTGTATTTTAATTTGTTACATCCTGTGATTAAAACCTATGTATTTTTTAACAATTTATCAATTTAATGATTTTCAAAATGCTGATATTTTTCCTTTTTTTCACAGTATTGGAAATATGTAATGGAGATTATGGTGATCATGTAGACAAGTTAGTGAAGGCTATAGAAAATGGTAAAAATAATCATTGGCGGTCGCCTGCAAACGATGATTTCTCACAAATGAAAGCCATGATTGACGCAAATCTGATGACTCCCGTAAGAGCACCAGATCTACCATCTCTAAACAAATCAGTGCAATGTCGAATGAAGGCAAAAAATTATGCTTTACATGCTACTGGGTTTTGGACGCAGTTGTATGTTTTACTCAAACGAAATGCAATAAAACTTTCTAGAGACAAGGTAAATATAATTATATAAAATGTCTCATTATTTTAATATATTAAAATATTTTTATATAGTACTATATACGTCTATAGATTTATATGTATTTACTTACATTGTTTATATGAATTACTTATATTTTTTGATAATAGAGTTAATGGTACAAAAAACTGTCAAAAATATCCTCACTCTAAAAAATGAGTATAATTGTTTCAGCGGCTTCAGTGATTTTCTTCATTTTAAATTTTATAACTTTTTATTAATATTAATTCCATAGGTCCTGACATACATGCGAATTTCTATGCACTTCTGGATAGCTATTCTCGTTGGCACTCTCAACTTTAAAATTGGCGAGGATGCAAATTATGCTTTCGACAATTACAACCTACTCTTCTTCAGTGTCATGTTTCTCATGTTCAGTTCATTTAGTGCAACTCTTATAACATGTAAACAATACTTATTTTATTAATTTACATTCTTAGAGACGATTTTTTAAACCTTTTAATGAATATATTTGAATGTTTTATTTTAAGGCCATGTAACGAGCACGAGTGGGTAACTTTTTCTGATTCCTACCTTACCGACATTTTATTTCCGTCATCCTCCAGGCCAGATAAAGGGAGATATCGAGTTAAAATTTTATTTTGTAAATAAAAGGCACTAATGAATTCTTATCTATTCCTAAACTTTGATAATTACAAAAAAAATATGTTTGGAGAAAAATTATAATTATAAAAATTGTAGAGTAGATAAACGTTCTTTAGTCCCTCTTATTTGCATTCAACTCAATATTTCATTCCATGAAGACAGGAGAATGGCGAAGAAATTTGGTCACATGACCTCAAGGGCATGTGATACTTATCCGATTCCTACTTTACCGATATATTTTTCTGATCATGCGATCTCGACACGAAACAAGATATCGAGCTTAAAGCTTGGAAAGATAAAGAAAAGGAACGAAGGCAGGTTTAGTAACGAATAAATGTTCACAAATACAAAAAAAATGATCGTTGGAATTTTTTTTATCTTTGAAAACTATTTAGTACATAAACGTTCCTGAGTTCCATTTCTTTATTTTCTCAGACTTTTAGCTCAATATCCCATTTCCTGTGTAATTGGTACGATAAAAAATAATGTCGGTGAAGTAGGAATCGGAAAAGGTCACATAGCCTTAAGACCACGTTAAACAAGCCCGATTCCTACCTTACCTACATTTATCCTAGAATAACTTTTGTCCATAAGAAATGAAATATCCAGTTATTAATACAGTCAGGCCTCTCAATAAGAGCGCTCAAGGGTTGCAGGTGTAGGAATTGCCCAGAAGTATGGTATCCCACTCTCTACGGAAAAGCCCCCTCGTACGAAACGTAAGCGGGTCTCTCAATAATAGCGCTTCGGCTCTCCTTGATTTTTATCGTTCGTATTGCGCGTAAACTTTCGTTTCATACTTTGATTCATGGGTACATAAAATTTACCATTTCAAACAATTGCTTGCATCGTTATAATATAACACTCCTCTTGTCAAATATTTTTTCCATATTTTTGTACATGAATTTATTGCTTCTAAAATTTTATAATAAAAACTTTAAAATTAAATCGAAGAATACACTAAAATAGAAACTAGTTATTGCTAAAAAATCTTGCCCGGATCAATAAATGTAAAACAATACACTTTTCATTATTATTAGTTTTTAATCGTCGCGTTCCCAAAGTGAGAAAGTCATTAATAATAGTTCTTTACTCGACGGATTACGGCAAGCACTCTTTTTCGGAACCCTGTTATTGAGAAGCCCGACTGTATTTGAAAAATTAGTCAATAAGGAACGTTTGTCAGTTGTAAACATTTAGGAAAGAGTGGGGTATGTCGCTGGGCTTTGGATAGAACGTTCTATAAATTATAATTTAAATGTGATTTTCATATTTGTATTTTGTAGTGTGAGGCTCACATTATCAGGTAACATATTTTATTACTCATTGGTCCTTATTTCACATTTAATCAGTTCGAGGGTTCTATATTTCGGTCATCCTGCCCCACACCACGGGGCACGCAGGTCGTCATACTACAGCCGGAATATTTCAACAATATTAACCTTTGATTAATAGAAAATATACAATATAATAATTATCAAGAGTATAATTTAACGAACAAAATTATTCGAGACGTTTATAGTTATAAGATTTTGTTCCCTGAAAATTCTTTTCAGCGTGCATCTATCATTTGTAATTGCTTTTAATAGATATCTTGTTTACCGACAGGTACACGTAAAAATTCAAAACATACATAGATCCAGGGGCGTACGTACCGCTGTGTCAGCCTTATCAATGATACGGGAACCTGCCGTTCGGGGGCCCCTAAATAAGAATTAATAAATTAAATTTTTGTTTATCTTCCTAAAAAGACCCACTACGAAATTTTGATACAAGGCCCCCTAAGGGCTAGCTACACCACTGCACAGATCAATAATATTAGAAATCATATTGATTGAGTTTATTTCATATTTTCTCTTTTATTCTAAATTAAAAAATATTAAGTTTAAATTTAAAAAGTAAATACATAATAGAAAAGTGTAGAAATTTTTTATTTTTTGGCATTTTCCGCCCAAGTTAATTTTTCAATTGAAAGAAAATCAAGAATAAAGATTTTACATAGTTTGGTTAAAAAAAAATAAAACAAGATTTTAAGGGAAGAAAAGAAATAAACAGAAGCTGCGATTGTGCAGAAATCATTTATTGAACTCCAAAAATTTTTTTCATGAAAACCCAACCGGGGTAAAAATGTTTTCTTAAATTTTCTGTTTATTTAAAGTTAAAGGCAGATCATAGTAATTCATATTTTATTTTCCTTTTGTTAAAAATTAAAACATTAATATGCAGGGTGGACACGCTGGGGCTTACCAAAAGTATGCAACCTCGCATACACGTTCATAAGAACAGCATTGGCGTGTAAAACGGGTCGCATACTATTGAGTAATTCCCAGCGTGTCCACCCTGTAGATAGTATATAACATTTTTTATCCTATATTGATTTCAATTTAGATTTATTTGTTGATTTAAAAAGCTTTTACGTACTAAAAAAACACTCATTATATAATTCAGAACATATTAAATTGTTAAAGTAAACTAGAAAAATATGCGGAATTGTATGTTTATAAAAAAATTGAACAATATAAAAATTATAAACAGGCGGAAATTTATGCAAAGTTTCTACATAGTGTGCAATATTATATATAATTTTCATTTGTTTGATATAAGAATTGTATGAAAGAAATGAAAATTACATATAAAATTTAACACTATATATAATTTTGACGCCTAAGTGAGATTCATTAGTTCTCTGAGTTTCTTTACATTACCAATGAAGCAATCGACCTATTATCGAGTACTGTAAAAATCTCAACGAAATTTTTCGGCCTTAGTACCCCGTATGTGATGTTGCAAAATTAAATTCGTGATAATAGATTTAGAAAGTTTATAGAGACAATTTATGATATCAGAAGTATAAGAAAATACTTTAACTTTTGAACGATAACTTTTTCATACTTCAAGTATTTAAAAATATGCTGTAAGTGCTTTAAATCTGTAATTTTTATAAATACTCTTGAGGCACGTATTTGAAAAGACATATAGCATTGCAGCACTAGTTCTGCAACTAACGGGTGTCACAAAAGTCTTGAGACAGACATGTCAACGTCTTTCAACTTTCGACAAACTCTATTCACAAATTGCCGCTCAGTTTATGCTTCCCATCTATTGCCGTACACAAACTGAGCGAGAACACCCCAACAATTTTTAATCGGACGTGCTTGTGGCACATTTGGCGGGTTGTCATCTTTTGGCACGAAAGGCACTTTTTTCGGTGAGCCATTGCAACGTTTTCTTTGAATAATAACTACTGGCGAGGTCCGGCCAGAACATTATTTTTTCGTTTTGGTGGTAGGTATCAGCGAATTTTTTTTTCAGTTTCGGCAGATATTCACTGATATACATCCGTGAATACACATCAGTGCATATCTGCCGCAACTGAAAAAAAAATGGCTGATACCTACCACCAAAACGAAAAAATAATGTTCTGGCCGGACCTCGCCAGTAGTTATTATTCAAAGAAAACGTTGCAATGGCTCACCGAAAAAAGTGCCTTTCGTGCCAAAAGATGACAACCCGCCAAATGTGCCACAAGCACGTCCGATTAAAAATTGTTGGGGTGTTCTCGCTCAGTTTGTGTACGGCAATAGATGGGAAACAAAAACTGAGCGGCAATTATATAATGCATAGAATTATTCGAAAGTTGAAAGAAGTTGACATGTCTTTCATCCAAGCCATGATGAAGGACATCAAAAAAACCCTTCGAAAAATCGAAGATAATGACCCATGAAGGCTATGTAAATACGTTTTCCGAATTATAATAAAATGAACTGAAGATTTTGCCCAGAAATATCCAGTTTTTTAATTTCTTTGTACATCCACGGCTCTTTGAATTTGTTTCAAGACTTGTAACACCCGTTAAAAGAAGCCATTTTATGCCAAAATTAATACAAAATCAACAAACGCGCACGTAATTTCAATTGACACCGTGCCCCGCTCATACCCACATACATACCCCACTCGTCCCTACTACAAATGTATGTTTAAAAAATTAATTTTTTATAATTTTACAAATTTAAAATCATAAAAACGTTGCTCAATCTCTTTTATTTAATTTACCAAATTTCACGCGGCCTTAGGGCTTCTAATCTTCTTATCTTAACAATTATCCAAACATATATAACATAATAATTAGTAACCATTTTTGTATACTAAGTTTGTATTGATTTCTTGAATAACTCAATCTTATTGAATAATAATAAAAAGGAAATATTCTAATTATATATTTCAGTTCCTTTGGAACTACCAGTTTTGACGAGAGAGCACTTTAACCGATGGTATAAGCTTCGTTCTTTCTACTTGGCCAATAAATTGGCTGACTTTCCTTTACAAATCACAGCTACATTTATTTACACTTTGATAGTGTATTACATGAGTGGCCAAGTGCTAGAAATAAAGAGACTCTTTCTTTATGTTTTAATCTGCATCGCTATCAGTCTAGTTGCTCAGAACATTGGCCTCATTATCGGGATAGTCATGAATATTCAGGTAAAGAAATAAAAAGTTTAATTTATTATTATAAGATATACAACATTAGATACAATAAAATTCATCTTATGAATCTCAGGGAACTCTGCAAAAGAAATCTGATTGTGAATTGTTATTTTGTTATAAAAGTAATAATTTACCGTTGTAGGTAGACAATTATGTACCTCCATAGCTCTTGAGGTTGCGGTAAGATGCAACAACGCCGTCAAAAATTGAGGCAGATTTGCAAAGAGGTTGCTCCAGAATTGGTGCAAGGTCGCGAACTTGTATAATTTGACTGCAAGGTTGTGGCAAAGTTCCCTCAAGTTACTATAAGGTTAAGTATAATTTAAAAATATTGCAAAACATTGCAGCAACCTTGCATTAACACTTCAGCATGTTGCATTATAATTATAAGCCTCACAGCAGCATTGCATAAAAATTGCAACGAGCTTGCATCAACATTGCAGCAACTTGGTACTATTTTTTATCATGTCACTTTATTGTTTAAACCAGCGACGACATTCGCTGCATGTTCAAGTGAATAAGTCATACAATAAAGTTTTTATATAGTGGACAGAAGCTGATATTTATTATTTGTTTTGTACAGAAAAATGTATAAAGAAACGAAAATTATCATTGTCTTGACCACTCTTTATAAACTAGATAACTTTTTCACTTGGGCGGCGAGAGGTTCGACGCCGAGGATACACTTGATGGTCCGGGTACATCGAGACTGAACAATGAACAATGAAAAATGATAATTCAAATTCAACAGACCGAAGGCTGGCTGTACCGGGGAAGATGGTTTTTTGCAATCTCCTTCCCCCTGGCCACGTCCAGGAAAATGCATGTATACTTCTAATAAAGTCGGATGCAGCCGTGGATTATCACTGGTTGTGATTAAATTCATATAACGGATTTTGAGACCGCCTTAGTGAGGTAAAATTTTCCCAGGTCCTTAACAAGCGAAGTAGAGTCATCCGGCGACAAAAATACTGAAGCCAAAGGACTTAAATAACACTTTAGTAATGAGGAGGCACCGTGGGTAGGCCTTTGTTTTACCAGCGTTTTCAAATAAAGGCTAGTGCAATAGGTTAAACCTCAGTATATCGGGATTTAAATCCCTGAGCGGGTACCTCTTGAAATTTTTCTAAGTAACTTTACCGAGGTTCTGGTGGTTTGGAACCTACCTTAAGCTGTAGCCCCCCCCATCGTGTACTTGACTGCAAACCTAGTTCGTCAATGATGGGGTAAAAACTAGGCTTTGTCCTATATTTCGGGGACACACTGCTCTTATCAGATCACTTGATTGCATTATAAAAATGCATCCATGACTAATGATATATACCGGGACAGCCCCGTGCAATTTATTCCAACAAATATATATTCCAACTAATCAAAAATGCCTTTGACATGTCGGCAATATCCGTCTTAAGCCTGTGACAACATTTTAATATAATGATAATAATAATTGTTCCAATATGGTATGATTGTATATTTTTAATTTTCTATCTTCTTTATTTTTCCACAGAATGGCGTTATTTTTGGACCACTGATAATTCTACCGTTCACAATATTTAGTGGCTTTTTCGTACATTTACAGGATGCACAGCCGTACTTACAATGGTTGTTTCACATCTCTTTCCTTAAATATGGTTTTGAAGGAATAATGGCTGCCATTTACGGGTGAGACACATTAGAAAGAATTAGAATTTAAGAAATTTAAATTAGATAAAAATCCAGATAAAAAATCTTATTTAACGTCTAATCATCAAACTGATGAAAACTTCTGTACAAAAACAAGAATCCAACGACCAAAGTTTGAACCACAACAAACAAACCGAAAAAGCTCCAATTGTAATATGAAAAATTAAAAAAATAAAATTTTAGACAAAAATAAAAAAGAGGAATGGAAAATTAGAAGGCAACCAACCAATCCCCTTCCTTCTCTTTTTCTTTCTTTCGACTTTTTTATTTTTATTATTATCAAATCACAATACAAGAACATTGAAAATAAAAAATGAAATTATATTACCAAACTTTCGGTTCTCATACAGTATCCTTATCAAGGTAAGAAAAATATGAATAGTAGCACTAAAGAACAGGTGTTCTCTCTTTGATATCCAAGAATCGAATAAGGGGTAGCATCAGAGGGTCAGCAATCTGTTGGAATAAAGAAAGTAAAAGAAAAAGAAGATTCATGGAACCTCAGCGTTAAATGTAATGCATCATACTAGAACAACTTTTGTTTAACTTATCTAAATCGGTTTTTAAATTAATAGATTACGTTTTTTGTTTTTGAATATAAAGCATTTCCATGAGTTTTCTCTGTCTTTCATTACTTTCACTATGAACAATATTAACATTATTTCAGCCAAACTCATGATCAACATCAACAAATTCCCTTGTATGTCTGGCAAGAACACTCTTATAACAGCGTCCTAAACGAACATAACTTTTGTGTTCCTCTATCCTAGTATTAAGAAGTCTGCCAGTCTGTCCCATTTGATTCATCTTACAGATCCTGCAAGTGATCTTGTAGACAACACAACCTTTTTAAAAATTATCTAAGGAATCTTTAAAAAAATATATCAGTGAATCCATTTCAAATGGTATACGGAAAATAGTATGAATTTTTAACTTTTTTAACATAAGTTCAATATAATAGATTTAATACTTACACGATGATTCATTATGATAAAGGAGATATTTCTGAAACTGAGGTTTCCGGTTGTATTGTTCTTATGTATACTCTTTACGATGCCTGTGATTGGCCAGAGCGCCCCACCATGGAGACAGGACGCACTTGATTGGCCAATCAAGTCTTATTTAAAAAATCCGTGCGGACGGAAAGCCAAATC
>JAAAKG020148338.1:0-10275 GCA_010014905.2 Druon quercuslanigerum
TAGAATTTTCAAATTCAGAAAAAAAGTGGTCTCAAAAATTTTCAAAATGTGCTCACTTTTTGAATTTTAATCGAAAACGGCTGGTTAACGAACTCGTCCTTTCTTTTGGCACCTAAAAAATTGTGCAAAATATAGATCTGATACGTTCATTTTTTCGAGAGTTATAGTGTTTACGGACGGCCGGACGGCCGGACAGAGAGACAGACGCCAACGTAAAAACTTGATTTTCGGATTCGGGGGGATTCAAAGTTTGGATCAAAATTCATGTTTTGTTGGATAAATTAGTCTTTTTTCGTAGAAAATTTTTTTGTTGATTTTAAAGTTTAAGTATTAGTTTGAGTATTTCTGTCAAAATTCAAAATTTGATTTAAAATTCATTTCTCCGGTTCAAAATTTAAGTACAAGGTTCAATATTTTTTTTAAATTTCAAAATTTCGTTCAAAGTTTATTTATTTTATAAAAGTTAATGTTTTTTTTACAAAATTTATTTTTTATTTTGAAAATTGAATTCTTTAATTGAAAATTAGGTTTTTTTCCGAAAGTGAATTATTTTAAAAGAAAATTTAAGTATTCTTTTTTTGTTGAAAATGTATACATTTTTATGCACATTTAATCTTCTTGGTAGAATAAAAATCTTTTCTTTGGTTCAAAATTTACTAATTATATAAAATATTTATTTACAAATTTATAATTTGCTTCAAAATTTATCTTCTTAGGCAGAAAATTAGAATTTTTTTGCACATTCAATTTTTGAATTGAAAATTTTGTTCATTAGCAATTAATATTGTTGACAGTTTTTCTTTTTTTGTGGAAAATCCATTTTTGGGGCTAAAAATTTAACTTCAATTAACTTTGATTTTTTTTCTTGAAAATTTATGTTTTTAGCTGAAAATTGATTTCTCTATTTAAAAATATAATTTCTTTTGGATTTATGAATGAAAAAACTTTTTCTGACAAAAAAAGAGTTTTTTGGCTTAATTAATTGAGTTAATATAACAAAATAAAACATTGAACAAAAAAAGAAAATAATTGTTTAAACAATTATGTTTGTAAACTTGCATTAGTTATTAGTTTTCTAAGCTAAAAGTGGACAAATATTTAAAAATTTCATTAAAAAATCGCAATTTTCTAGAAACATTTAGAGAGTATAATCAGAAATAATAAATAAATTTTTCAAACAATTATTTTTGTCAAGTTGAATTTACAATTACCTCGCTACATGTGAAAAAAAAAACAAAAAGTGGAATTTTGTATGAAAACTGCAAATTTCAAAGGATTTTTCTAAAAGGATAGGTATTATTATAAATAATATTACTAAATAAGGAAAACTATCTATTTTTACATTTAATTGATTATTGCCTCGAACTAGTTTAAAAGTTAAAAAATTGCAGGGTCTTTAACTCCATTCCAAAACAAAATTACTAAAGACAATAATAAATTGTAAAATTTATTATTTTATTTAAATTATTGTATATTATTTTAATTTGTTCATAAATTTTTTCAAAACTTTTAAATCTTCTAAATCTCTTTTAAAATAATTTCGAGTTCTTCTTAAATTTTTTTTATATCCTGCCTCACCCTATTGGGTGAGAAATTTATAGTTTAGCAAAGATAAATTATTTTAACTACAAATTAATTTATTCACTTAAAAATTAAACTATTTCGTTAAAACTCTTTTTTTTATAAATTATTTTTTTACTGAAAATTAAACTATTTAAGGATTAGTTTCTAATTTATCTTCTGCAGTTAAAAATTGTATTATTCCATTAAAATTTTGTCTTTTATAGTAGATTAGTTACCTTCTTAGTGAAATTTAACTATTAGGTTTTAAATTCCTTTTAAAATTAAAAAATTGATTAAAATTTTTTTTTATTAAGCATTAATTTTTTTATTAAAAATTAATTTTTAAACTCAAAACGGAAATATTCCATTTCTTTCGAATTTTTTTACAGAAATTTAAGCCTCTCGGTAAAATTTTAGCAGATTGGTTTAAAATTTATTTATTTTGCTCAAATTTTTTTTATTTGTATTTTTAATATACTGCAAAATTGAAAAAAAATCTTTTAGGCTGTATTTTGTAAATTTTGTAAATCTTTTAAAATCTGTGGTAATATATTTCAATATTGTCTTGAAATTAGTTTTTAAACATGAAACAACCTTAATAATTTTTCTAAGAATCTTAAGACATTTTTTTAATTTGTTTGTAACTTTTATAAGTTCTTAAAAATCTTTTTGTTTGACAACTATTTGAAATTTAAAAAAAAAATTGTAAAATTCTCTTAAAAGTCCCTTAAAAAATTAAAATTTTAATCTAATTGAATAAGTACAGCTGTTTTTATTATGTAACTTGCAACAATATATGATGAGACATTTTAGAATAAGTAAGAAATTAATATAATTAAAAACTTTCATTGTGAATAAATTTTCACCTTTTTGTTGAAAACTCTTTTTCTCTTGGTTTAAAATGCAATTACTTGGGTAGAACATGGACTTTTTTGGGTTTTAAATTTCACCTTTTTGACAAAAAAACATCTTTTGGTTGAAAGATGATTTTATTAGTTGGAAATTTGATTATTTATGGAAAAATTCCTTTAAAAATTCGAAATGTAACTAAAAATGTATGTTTTTGTATCTCAAAAATTTATCCGTTTGGTTAAATTTATCTTTTTTGGTAGAAAATTCACCTTATGACTTTATTGAGTAAGAACTTTATAGTTTGGCTAAAAGATAAATTATTTTAGTTACAAATTATTTATTGACTTAACATTTTAACTATTTCGTTAAAACTCTTTTTTTGTAGAGATTAATTTTTTTACTGAAAATTGACCTATTTCAGGATTGGTGTCTAATTTATCTTCTTCAGTTAAAAATTGCATTGGTCCATTAAAAGTTTGTGTTTTGCAGTAGATTATTTACTCATTGCTTTCATTAAATATTAATTTTTGAACTCATAACGGAAATATTCAATTTTTTCCAATTTTTTTAAATTTAAATTTAATCCTCTCGGTAAAAACTAATCAGATTGGTTGAACATTCATTTATTTTGTTAAAATTTTTTTTAGTAAGAAAAGTTAACAAAAAGTGCATAACTTAAAAAAAATTGTTATTAAAAAATCGGAAAAATGTTTGTAATTAGCTCCAGAAACTGGCAAAACATATTTTATAAATTCGAGAAAAAAGGATTGTAGAGAATTAGAGTCGAAAAAATAAAACCCATATGCAAAGGCTTTTTTTGGAGGGGCTAAAAAACTTTTTGTTCCTTTTCTCCGGATTTTTGGATAAACCCTTATTTTTAAGTAATAATATTTATTTATCGTTTTTTTCTTTCAGAACTCAGTTTGCAGGTCGGCACGGTGGAAAAATTTTCTGACGAAGACATAGCGTCAACTAGTCGAAATATCGGTGGATATTATCAGAGACCAACATACTCATTTCCTGGCGGGCTTCTTAAAATTCCATCACTTGAACCACCTCATGTTTTAGTGGACTTACCAGAAGGTGTTGCATATACTGCATTTTCAAATGAAAAGAATGACGCATTTGGAGTTTATAATAAAAAAGGAGAATTTCTAAGATTTTTTGACCATGACACTTTAAAACCTGTGTCAATAAACATGGAAAGATCGTTCCAGGCTGCCCAAGAAGCAAAAAAAATTCGGAATCCCGTAGAAAGAAGGAGAAGAGTGAGGGAATTAACTCCCGTTAAGGAACTTGATGCTTCCCATATCGAATATTTAGAGAAGCGATTTGGGCCTACTTTTGGCAAATATCCTATTACTTTTCACGATGGAGTACACTTTCCTGAATACCATATTCCTCCGAATTATGTTGTATTGTGGAACAAAGTAAAACATGAATATGAAGAAGTGCCACCCAATGTTTTATTTAAAACAGTATCAAACAAATTGGAAGCAGTTTTTGGAATTTATGAAAAGGGTCAGTTTCGTAGATTTTTTAATATACATACTCATAAACCGGCAGCAATTAACATGGAATATGTGGAGGACAAAGCAGGGAAGCGCTTCGTTAGGGATGTTAAAAGCGACGAAATTGAGTTTTTACGTACTGAGTTTGGTGGAGACTAGATATTTTTGGGTAAGTTACTCTTTTTAAGTCATTATAGTTACACTTTGAGTCAGTGGGACGAGAGCTTTTCATAAACTGCATAAACACGTTAAAACGCTTATTAAATTTTTTATGAAATGAGCCCTAGTTGAAGTAATGTGGCCTCGTGTAGAATTTTATAAGCTTGTCAATCACCACTACTACGTCTTTCACCTCCACTGCATCTAACACCACCGAATTCTCCACCTCCAGCTCCACCATATCCTTCACCTCCACCATATCCTTCACCTCCACCATATCCTCCAACTCCACCATGTCCTCTACCTCAACCTCCACCATATCCTTTACCTCCACTACGTCCTCCAACACTACCATATCCTCTACCTCCACCATGTTATTTACCTCCACCTCCACTATATACTTCACCTCAACCACAATCACCACCACCGACAGTACAACAAACACCACCACCACATTATTATCACGTAATATTTTGATAGCAACAAAGCTAAGTTAATACAACTGGGGCTTCTTTAAAGTAAAATTTAATGAGCCTGGTAACCGCCATGACCATATCTTCCACATCCATCACATCTAAACACCAGCACATCCTCCACCCGAACCATATCCCCCACATTGACCATATCTTCCATCAAGACCATATCGTCCAGCAACACCATATGCTCCATCAAAATCATGTTCTCCACCTTCACCTTCTCCACCTCCACCATATCCGCCACCTTCTCCATATCCTCCCCCATATCATTCGTCTTCACTACATCCTCTACCACTACCAAATCCTCTCTCTGCACCATATCCTCCATCTCCACCACATTTACCTCCACCAAAACCATTCTCAAATTATAAAGTTTATTTTCCTAGCTGCTGCTAACATTTGCTGTTAAATTACAAAATTCCTCAAAGACAGGAATTTTTTTTTGTCTTTCTCGTGTAAAGATTCAATACACATAAAGCGTAATTACTTTAACTAAGGCGTATTAATCGTAGAATTAAATAAGCTTATCAGTCACCATGACCATCGTATCCTCCAGCTCCACCATGTCCTCTACCTCCACCATGTCCTCTAATTCCACCATGTTCGCTTCCTCCACCCCTACCATATCCTTGACCTCCACCACATTCACCACCACCAGCACAACTACAAACACCACTACCACATTATGAAATTATTACATTTATTTTCTTAGCTTGCAAAGTGTTGAAGTTAAAGTACAACATTCATTAAAAATCTGCATTTTATTTTTGTATTTCGCACGTAATATTTAAATAGCAACAAAACTAAATTATTTCATTTAAGGCTTATTTAACATGAAATTTAATAAGCTTGCCAACCTCCATGACCATATCTTCCACCTCCATTACATCAACACCAGAACGTCCTCCACCTCGACAATATCCCCCATATCCAACATATCCTCCACCAAGACCGTATACTCCAACAACACCATTTCCTTCACCTTTACTTCCTCAAGCTCCACCATATCTGCCACCTTATTGTAGGCTCATTTACCATAAAATTTCATAAGCCTGCCAATCACCATGACCACATCCTCCATCTGCATTACATCAAACACCACCATATACTCCATATCCACCATATCATCCAGCTTCACTATAGCCTCCACCTCGACCACGTCTACCACCGCCAGAATGACAAAAAACACCGCCGCTCCTAGCCTAATCAAAGTGTTAAAGTGCAAGTCTAAAATTCCTTAAAAATCTGAATTTTATTTTTTCTATCCTAATGTAATAATTTAATACTCACAATGCTAAATTACTTTAACTAAGGCTTAATTACCGCTAAATTTAATAAGCTTGCCGACCATCATGACCATATCCACCTCCATCACATGTACCACTATTATATCCTCTACATCAACCGTCACCAGATGCACCACCACCAACATTGCACCCACCACGACCACATTATACGGGATAAACAAATTGGCTTGTCTCTGCTATGAACGCATCCACCACCTTTCAAAGTCTAGACTAACTTTTAATAGGTCACCCAGTTAGTGATCTGATACGATCCGATGGCAGTCTAGTTATGTATTAAATTATAAAGTAAATTATTTTGTACCGAAACAAATAAAAAAGATGACTTACAATAACAAATATTTAACAATTTTCAGGTTAATGCTACCCAAACGGAAAGGAAAACACACTGCAGACAACATAGGCATACAACTGTCATACTTAAGTCTATCGAAATTGGCTGAGGTGGCATGGCTCTGAACAGGATTCGTAAAAGACTCTAATAGACTAGTAGGTTTAAAAATAAGTCTAGTTAAGATGTGTTTCGTAGAGAATACCTATAAATAATTTAATTTAAAAATAGTAATAAATTAGTTTTTCGTTTCAATTATTGTACTATACACGGGTTTTACTGCGATTTTCCTTGTGTACTACAAATAACTAAAATTTTTTAGGTGAATACTAGTAGAGATATCATTTTAAAATGTGGGCGAAGCTGCTAAGATTTAGAATTAATCAAATATGTGAAGCTAATGTATTGTATAAAAAATCCTTTCCAGAAATAAATATTGTGACTTAAAAAAAAATACTAATTTAATTTTTAGACTAAGCTGAAATTTTTAATTTGTAATACTGACCAGTATTATCAAACAAGTAACTAGCCGCCCTATTGAAATTACCTTATCTTTCAAGATATCATCGTTTAGAATCACCCTCATTTTTTAATTCGAAAATAATTTTTTTAACAAAAAAATTAATTTTTAACCAAATAGTTGAGTTTTGCGCCAAAATGATAAGCTTTCTACAAAGAAGATTAATTTTCTGCCCAAAGAGATTAATTTTTAATGGAAAAGTTATCCTTTTAACGAAACCAGTGAATTTTTAACTAAAATGATGAACCTTCGAAAAAAATATAAAAAAAAAAAACGAGTTTTAACAAAACAGTTTAACTTTTGGCTAAGTGGTTGTATTTTCAACTTAAAAAGATGAATTCCCAACGAGCATATTTCAATGAAAAAATATTTTGATTTTAAATCAAAAAGAGTTAAGTTCTTTTAAATAATAAAATATTTTTAACGAAATTGATGAAACCTAAACGAGAACAGATGAGTTGGTACCAAAAAATATTTTTCTCTTCGAAGACGATTAATTTTTGCTAAACAAAAAAATTTAAAACAAGTACAAAAATTTTAACAGAATAATTACAAAAAAAGTAAATTCTTAACAAATTAGTTCGAATTTCAACTATGTAGTAAAATTTCCAATTAATAAGCTAAATTCTAAAACAAATGTCAATTTCGATATTTCAGCAAAAAAATATATTTTTAATTTTCAATTAATAAGCTAAATTCTAAAAAATGTGATTTTTGATATTTCAGCGAAAACACTTTTTTTTAATCGAAAAAAGTTGTATTCATCTAAAAATGAAATTTTTTTAACAAACGTGTTAAATCTTCTATCAAAACAGATTAATTTAAAACAAAAAAATTTTTTTACATAAGATTATAAATTTTCTAATAAAAAAAAAAAAACAAATTTTGAAGCGAATTGTTTTTTTTTAAACTAAAATCAAGAATCTTCAACCAGGAAAATAAGTTTTTAATAAGTTAATTTAACTTTAAAACAGGCGTTTGAATCTTCAAATAAAAAGGATACATTATAAACCAAAAGCATGACTATGCAATAAAATTGTTGATTTTTTTTCCCATGCAGATTAGTTTTTTCCAAAATCAGCCACAATCTGGAATTTTCAACAAAGTGTAATTTTTTTTTTATTGAAAAGATGAATATAGAAAAAATATATGCATTTTCAACTTAAACAAAATTAAACCTAAAATGCAATAGTTGAATTCTCAGAATATAAAATTTATTTTAAATTAAGAAAACATCAAATTTTTAGGAAAATGATCAGACTATTAAAATTATTCATGTAAATTACTTTAAATAACGTGGACTAAATACCGATTAATTAACAATCAAACAGTTACATTTTTAGCAAAGAAATATTAAATTTATACGAAATAAGAATAATTTTCAAACATATTTTAAACTATTTTGAATTGTTTCTCAAATTCTGAAAAATCTTTTGATATTAAAAAATGTTCCCTAAATCTTGCAGGTATTCTTAGAAATTTTTTGGCATTTTGAATCCCAAATTAAATAATTAAATTTTTAATTGAAAGACATATTTTCAAAGAACAAGATTTTTTAATAAAATCGTTTTATCTACAACCTAAGAGATTAATCTTTAAAATAAAATTATGAATTCTGAACAAAGTAGTTTAACCGTGAAACAAATTTAATTGAATTTTTAAAAGAAAAAATTAATTTTTGACCACAGAAGAATCCATTTTTAAACAAATAAATAATTTTTAACTATATAATTGTATTGTAAAGTAAAAAGATGAATTTTGAATCAAATATATGATTTCTAAAAAAAAATAATAATTTGTAAGAAAATAGTTCAACTGAGAACCGATTTATTGATTTTCCAAAGATAAAGTTAAACTCTCAGCAACAAATATAATGTTAGAAAATTCAATTAAATAATATTTTTTTTTTCCTAAAGAAAACCGTTAAATTAAACCAAAAAGTCGAATTTTCAACGAAATAGTCACATTGTCAAGCACAAAGATAAAGCAGCTAAAATTATGAATCTTTAACCAAAAATTCTTTTTTTAGTAATTAGTTCAACTTTCTACCAAGAAGTTGGATTTTCCAAACAATTATAATTTTAATAAATTCTCAGTCGAAAAAATTTATTTTCAGAAAATAAAATTTGGAAAAACATACTTTACTTTGCGACCAAAGACATTATTCTTTAAAAAACTTTAAGGAGATCACATTTTTAATGCTCTGGAAATATTTGCAAATTACTAGATAGATCATTTTTTTTGAAATCTTTGAAATTCTTTGTTTTGTTTAAATTTTATTTTAAAAATTTTCTAAAGATTCAAATTATTTTCGAATCTGTCGAAAACATCTTAAACCTTTAAATATCTCTTAAAATAATAAGGTCTTATAAAAAAAAAAGCAACGTAATAATTAAAAATGTGTTGAATTTTCACCTTAAAAAGATGAATTCCCAGCGACTCGTATATACAGTAAGAAATTTAAAGTAAATTCACATGCGACGTCGAAGCAAGAAAATGAAATATCACTTAGGGCACCACGAATTTTTGGCCCGGCACTGGTCGTTTCTCACAAGCGGTAAAATTTTTCTGGTTAGTATGTAAGAATCATTGCGGCTGATATACCCAGAGCCTGGGTGTCTATAAATCTTTGAGATACTACGGAATCACTTCAATTTCGTGAACTTCTTTGCAGTTAATAGAAATATTTAAAAAATTTTGAATTTTTATAAATGTGTGACGTGAAACGAAAAAACTAGCCTCAGGACCAAAAAATCAAAAAAAAGAAAAAATATTTTGATTTTAAATCAAAAAGAGTTAAGTTCTTTTAAATAATGAAATATTTTTAAAGAACTTGAAGAAGTCTAAACCAGAACAGTTTAGTTGGAACCAAAAAATTTTTCTCTACTAAGAAGATTAATTTTTGCTGAATAAACAAATTTAAAAGAAGTACATAATTATTAAAAAGAATAGTTACATTTTCAATTAGGAGAAGAAATTTTTATCTAAAGTAATGAATCCTTAACCAAAAAAAGTAAATTCATAACAAATAAGTTCGAATTTCCACTATGAAGTTAAATTCTTAATTAATAAGATAAATTCTCAAAAATGTGATTTTTGATGTTTCAGCGAAAAAATATTTTTATTTTATATAAAAAAAATGTTATTCATCCAAAAAAGAAATTTTTTTAACAACTGAGTTAAATCCTCTGACAAAACAGATTAATTTAGAACAAACGAGTTTTATTTTTATACAAGATTATTATTTAATAGTTAAACTATTAACAGGAAATGTAGTGTGAGACAATTTAATTAAATAATATTTTTATTTTCTTAAAGAAAACCGTTAAATTTAACCACAAAGTGAAATTTTCAACATTAATCTTTAAAAAATTTAAGGGCATCACAATCATTTTTAGTTTTAATGCCATCTTATTTTTTTTAAAATATCCTTATAAATCTTATCCAAGAATGTTAGGACAATTTTTAATTTTTTTGAAATATTTGCAAATTGTTTAATAGTTCATTTTTTTTAATATTTGAAATTCTTTATTTTGTTTTAAATTTTATTTGAAATCTT
>JAAAKG020148339.1:0-10274 GCA_010014905.2 Druon quercuslanigerum
TTTTAAGATCTGTCTCTGTTAATTTATTTCGGTTATTTTCTCTGACCCATGAAAGGTCTGGCGCCCGACTTTATTTTAGTAGAATAAAATTATCTTGAGGTTTCGATGCCGAAGGTGTATTATTTCTTTCTTTATATAGAAGAGAATAATATTACAGACATTAGGCATCAATAATATATTGAAATTACCCTTTATACCAACATTCAGAAAAATATAAAAGAATTTGACCACTTTGGCCGCCACGTGGGATGAACCATTTTAAATTTGTTTTTTTTACGTTAGGTTTAAAATCGGCGACTACAAAACTCCCTTTAATCTGTTAAAAAATGTTGTGAAGTGGAATTTAAATCTTGGTGGAAAAAACGTTTACTAAAAATGTTGGATATGCACTGCCAACAATCTTCAAGAAGCTGCAGAAATACAAAACTTCGATCACAGTTCGTACGTTTAGCAACATATTATTGAAGTTGTTAAAAGATATTGGTAAATTACCATAAAGTCTCAAATTATATCAATAATCATAAACATATTAATAAAAGTGCTACATTTACTTATTGTTAATTTCCGAATATTTTTTTATTAAATCATAATAATTTCTTCCGACGCTGTATAACTAACTAAATATTTTAAGATTATAGTCTCATTATTCTGAATCGCTGAAAGACTGCCGTCGTTCAGGATTTTAATTTCAAACAGGTTTCAAATCTAAAAGCGAGTTTCTCCCGAAGGGAATAAAATGTCTCCTTTGTCAAATCTAGGTAATGAAGACTCCAATGAAATTTTTACATGAACCTAATTGGTTTCAGCGAACCCTCAGAAGGCCTTCAAACTTAGCCTCAGTACAACTTCTTTCGTTTAGATTTATCTCAAAATACTCTTCTGTTCCTTGACCATTGTACAGCGTTGCCACTTTTCCAATTTCTCTGTATTTTCAAAATTCATTCTTGTATACAGTTTTGCAATTTTCGACCCTGCTATTAGCTCCGTGAACTGCAATTTCGAACTGTTGCAAGTCAATCTTTAAAATATTTACTTTGGACCGTTTAGTTCAGATGTTGGTCTAATAAATTTACTTTAAGGCATCTCTAACTTTCATTGAATATACCCTGAAATGGGTCAGCATATAAAATTAATTCATATTGGTAAAAATGATGCAAGAGCGCGTGAAACAGAAAATAATTAAGATCCTGAAATGACTTGCAAATTCGTGGGCGAAAGAGTTATATAGGTCACAAGTACCGCTATACGAAACAGATGCCGTCGCGTTGGCAATCAATCTAGGAAGAAGGTATGGACGAAGCCACGACGTTAGGACCAGGCTGATAACCGAAAAATGACAAGGTAGACAGTCGACGCCAAGCATTAGATACGAAAGCACGTTTGGCTCTCGATTCTTCGAACGACCAATTTTCAATTGAGGTCCAATCTATTTTCAACGGTATACAAATCATGTTAGAACGCAGGTAAGGAAGACTGAGTAACTAGGGCTAAAAAAAGGAAATCCAATTATTTAAAAAAAAGCACACATTTATTTGGTTTTCCTTATTTTCCCAATTCGTCTTACTGTGATAAGGTGAGGTGATACTGGAGGTCTACCCGTTCATCCTTAAGCAACTCATTCTTCTAGGGACCTAAGGATACCAGCATACAAGCCTCAAATTATTTGATTAAAAAAAAAGACGGCTTGGATTAAGTAAGGCGAAAAAAGACATCTTTGGCTTCTTAACAATCCCAAAACCTAGTCTGTATGGGCAACTTGTTCTCTACAAGAACTCATGCAGTGACGTAAAAATTGGTTAGGCAGAATTGAGATACCATGGCTGCTTGTTAGCTTTGACCCACAGGTTTCATGAGCTTCTGTGACTCAAAACAATAAGCTGAATAAAAGGTAGATCTCAGGAAATTTTAAAAATGTGAAATAAGTGAGTATTTGTAAGCTCAAGCTTTGTTTCGCGATAAAGGCAAATAAAATAGTAGGAAAGATAGACTGACTTCTATGTAAATATTGTACCTAATTTGCATAAAATTAAGTCTATCTTGTAAAATCATTGATAGAAAAGAAAGGGGAGTCTCAGTTTTCTTTTAAAAATAAAGGAGAGAAAAACAAATAGCTATTTTAGCTTGCAAAAAAAATAGGCATTAAAAGGAAAAGATATCAAAATTTAGACGATTCTGAATAGAGTAGAATATTTAAATCTGCAAATTTTGACTCTGAATTCTGTGGGCCCATCTCTTTAGAAATACAAGCAACAAATTGCGCAAGAACTGGGTAAATTAACATGTTTCAGATAAGAGCCACCATAGATCCAGAACTCAGGGATCATTATGTAACCAGGGGATTTTTGATTAAATACTATTTTATGATCAAGGAATTAAGCGTAGAGAAAAGTGAAATGCAATTCGACGTTAATTAGAAACCAGAATGTGTCGATAGACTTTCTTTTGAGATCTATCAAAAGAAAACTCATAATTAATTTTATGAGCTAATAAGACCTTGTGTTAAACTTATGAATATGGAATGTCCTTAATTAAATTGTGCATGCAAACAAATTTCAAGAAAAATACATACTGAAAGTTTTAAAAAATTATTACTCCATTAGGAGTTTTACTAGAAATGGTAAAAAATTAAAGAAGAATGATTGTATCAAGAAATAATAGTTTGAAAAAATCCTTTAATCATGATATACAGTGAAATCGCGTTATAACGCTCCCGCATGTAACGCTTTCCCGCCTTTAACGCTCCGTTCTTCCGGTCCCGTGATCACTCCCATAAGAAGCCCATATAAATTTTCACGCATATAACGCTTTCCCGCTTTCAACGCTCTAATGTTGCGGTCCCAAGGTAAAATTTGTCCCGCTTATAGCGATTTCTTATTGGGCAGAAAGCTCAAACTCCCTAAAAGCAGGGGTGAAGAAGCTCTAATCGTGTTAAACTTTTGTTTAAACGGTGACAGGCTGAATCATGAAACGTTCAATACATGTTTACCTACAGCCCTGCTCGTATCTCATAAGTGTTGTTCTGAAAATAACAAAAATGTCAGTGTCAAAAAAAAGGAAAGCATTTTCAGTGTCAGAGAAGTGCAAAATTTCAAAAAAATACGATCAAAATACGAGTTTAAATCAAAAAGAGTTCGCGGCATCTTTGGGTATTCCTGCGTCTACATTGAGAACATACGTGAGTTTTGGGTTCCGGTAAAAGAAGAAAAGTTAAGGCAGGAAAATATGACAACTTGGAGTTCATTTTGCTCGAATGGTTTCAACAATCTCGCGCAGTTAAAATTCCTTTGAATGGGCCAATATTACAGGAAAAGGCTTTAGAAATAGCTCGAGAAATTGGCGTAGAAGATTTTACAGCATCCTCAGGGTTGCTTGATCTCTTTCGTAAACGTCACGGTATCGTTTATCGATAAATCAGTGATGAGGCGGAATCAGTTGATGAATCGGTTGTAATCACTTGGAACTCTTATACAGTGAAAGGACTTCTGCAGGGCTATACCCTGGATTGCATCTACAATGCAGATGAATTTGGACTTTTTTTAAATCTTATGCCAAACAAGTCCTTTACATTCAAAGATGAAGATTGTCATGGCGGAAAATTAAGTAAAGAGAGGCTGACTGTACTGTTGTGTGAAAATAGTGACAGTAGTCAAAAGTTGAGTCCCTTAGTTATTGGCAAGTCGGCCCTTTTCAGGGCCAACACATTTTTTAACGAAGGAATAATTTATTGTTCAAATGAAATGTTTGCTTTATTTGTTTAATATTGGCAGTAGGTATGCCTAAACTTTTAGTACAGTATGCGCTAGACGATAAAGGTATGCGCCGGTATAAGTATTCTGCCAAAAGGAACTTCCGATGCGGGATGCATTGTTAATGATATATATGTATATATAAATTAATAATAATTTATGATTATCATTGACGATGATGGTTAATAATAACGATAAATGTTCTGATTGATGATAAAAGAACAATATTTACGAACGACATGACGAGATTGACTTTTCCCGTTTATAACGCTCTTCTTGGTCGGTCCCTTGAAGAACGTTATATCGCGATTTCACTGCATATATATTTGATTTTTAAATAATAACAATATATATTTCTGCACTGAAATTCTTTAAAACTTAGTATCATAACTCACAATATATGCAGTTCTTTTGCTACGTGATTCATTTCTTCTTCTCAATTTGGACTCTGAATATTTATTTTCTACTCCAAAACTTCGTTCATACCCAGTGGGCACGCAATTTCAGAACGTAATTGGAAGTTCTAAAACCGTTTCTGGGACGTACAAGTTAAGAAACGTTACTCGAACTTTTTATAAACTGTCCTAAGTCAGACCAAATAATGTTCTAAAAACGTTTAATGTTTAAAATACGTTCTTTAATCGTTTCTGGATCATTTTATGTTTATGGAACGTTGGTTGGACTGACTTAGGATGTTTTTGAGCCGTTCGAATGAGTTTCTTTAACGCTTGTGAAATTGGAAAATTTCAAACCAAGTTCAGCTCGTAAATACTTCCGCTAAATAATTACATTCAATTTTTAACACTAATGTTTAGCTATGTTATTGTAAATAATTTCTATTTATCATTACCAGAAGGAGAAGAAGAGTACTGTACCAAAACTTATGTATAGATTCTCGAAGGACAGTTGAGACACGTTTGCCCCTCCAAAGTCGCCGCTATGCCGTAACTTTGATATTTTCATAGGGCGGGAGAAGTTTAAACAGTTTTATTTTTTATTAGTTCTTTTGTTTATCGAAATTTTAAAGTATATGTCTTTTAAAGTAAATACTATTTTTCCCTAACCTAAGACCTAACAATTAAGACCTCGTTGTGCATGGTTGCATTAGCTATTGAAATTTTGATGTTAAGTTTACTATGATTTTTATACAAAAAATAGAACCAGAAAATAATTTACAACGACTCTGAAATTTATCTTAGGATACAGACCTCGTTGTGCAAAGGAAGTTTTGGTTCTTAGTTTCATATTTTAAGAGAATCCTATTTGTATTTAATCTTATATAAGTAGAATTTTCTAAATAATGATTGAACACTTCGCTAAAAGCCGCAATCATCTCTCCCTTGAGTGAATTGCCAATCCGGAATTTCTTTTTAAGAATGATCCAAAATTTCAGGGTGAATTTTTATTGTCTTACCCTTTTGTTGTTAATTTAACGCTTAATTTTGAGTATGAAATGTTTTGGGCTAGCTTAAATGGCATATTAGTGTTAAAAGCAATTTGCATTGTTGGTTGCAATTTACTGGGAAGGACAAAGTAAACGCAAATTGAACGATTCTATTCTAGCGATATAGTTATAATTAAAGAGAAAATATTACATGGAGAGATATTTCAAGAGATTGATTCGCGTAATAGCTCCTTGAGCTAATTCAAACTTTGGCGCAAGAACTAAGATCACGAAACCCTTGCTGTAAGATATTTTTAAGTGTGATTGATTTAATAATATATTATAAACAGGCTGTACTTGTATAGATAACTGACCTTTACCTCATATTGACAAATATTACTGGCATTAAAACAGTTAGGCTAAGAAACTACAATTTTCCTTATATCAAAGATCTATTTACTATCCTTGAAAATATTTGATATCCGGGACGTAGGATCGATCTACACGCTTCAATTGAAAAGAATCAACACGTTACCAACCAATTTGCTAGTTATTTTTAATTCAGGTTATTATTTTTTTATTATTAATAGCATTTAGTTAGGATTCATACAAATACCACTCTTCGGTCAAAAAGTTATTTTTATTAAATTCATAGCTCTTTTTTGGGTGAACAACTTTTGTTTAGGGAAAACCACCCTGCAGTACATAATGATCCTGCAGTAGATAATCACTAATAAAAAATACTAAAATCTGGAAAATAAGTAACTAATTGTAAATGATAGTTCAGACATAAAACCTAGTCATCTACTTAAATTTGAATAAGTTTTTTACTTATCTCCGTCCTTATAATTAATGATTATCAACTGTAGGATCATTATCTTCTGTGGATTAGTTTCCCTTATTTATTTTTTCATAGCTTTTGTCGTTTGTCCAAAAATTTATTTTTTCATTTTTGATACTGTATTTTACGAATACAACAAAAACTACGCATCTTATCCAAAAGCGAATAGTAACAAATCTGTAGATGTGTTTTGGAAGCCCAATTTTTGTATATTCGTTCTTTTTCGTGTCTTGCATAGTTTTATCGAAAAATGGTCTTTTTTCTTTTTTCCTGCAATCAAAATTTGAATTTTCAATTTCATAAGAAAATTAAAAAAGTTGTTCTTATTATCCTGTAAAGCTTTCAGAAAAAAAACTTTTTCCTTCTCTTGACTTTTTTCGTGTCGTGTGTTGGCAAATGTGCCATGCAATCGGATGATTTCTTAAAATGTTACCGTGTTACTAATAATGCGTGGCCGAAACTTCTTCACAATCTAATTCCTCTGAAAGATTTTTAATAAATTTACCGATACCCAAAATTAGGCTGAACCTACTTTTGTTATAACTCATTCTTTTTCACAACATACTTATTTTGGTGGCTGGGCAAATTCATATAATTTTATTTATTACACTACTCAATTTATTTTGAAACTTTTGACAAAAAAATGCTTGCTCTCAATAATCTCTCTCAATCTGTATTGTCAAATTACATACGTAATCGAATCCAGATTTTTGTTTAGCGTGTAAAATTCCATATCATTGAGACTTAAGGCTTCAATTTGAAAAATGAACAAATGTTTACATTTTGCGCACAGTCTCGTCTAGGACACCGATATTTGGTAATCTCAGTACAAATATTTTCGATTAGTTAGCGAGTTTTTCAAACACGACATGCTCATGCAATAAGATAATGTGTAATCGTTAGTTGCACCATAGTCATGTTTATTCAGACATGTAAACCAGCTTAGACAAGTTGCAATATTCATTTTAGAAGAATATTCTGGAAATTATGTGAGAAAAATATATAGACTTCGCTAAATATAATTTATTTATTATGCATGCCCTCATGTCTTTTGTCATTCGATTTTCGGCTACAAATTGGCATTGGAGACTCAGTCAACTTCCTTACACGGTATAATTACTGATTACACATTACCCAATTCCATGTATTTTTCGTATTTGGAAACAAAAACTGCGCGTTACCTAACATATTTTTGTGTATTGTTATTAATTTCTATTGCCATACATTATGCTAATGAATTTATATGCTAATGCATTGGCATTCTTTATAGCATAAATATGAAATACGAGAAACAAGTGATCTCTGTCTAAATCTAAACAAATTTAATTAATAATTTCAATGAACAATATAATTAATAGATTTTGTTATGATTAGCAACTTTAGAGACCGACAAAAGTCGCCCCGAAATTTTTTTAAATTCTTAAAAAAAATGCTTTCTTTTAAATAATATTTATAGGTTCCACAAGCCAATGAAGTTTGACACCTATTCGCGATAAAAAAAAGACGCTTTTGTATATTTAATTCAGTGATCAATATTGGTCAACTCGAATGGAAACTCAATAGCTTCCTGCGCAATTAGTTATGAACCACAACAGAATAATTAATTTTTCCAAAATTCGACTGTGCACATTTTTGACGCTAATTATACTTTTTTGCGTTACACTTTTTAATTATACTTTCCACTCATAATATTTGCATGGTTAGTTAATTTATTTAACGAATTATCTCATCGTATCAAAATTTGGGATAAGTATTGAAATATTTTTCATTAGCTTGGCCTGTTCGCCGGAATTTTTTGAATTAGTCCATTCCCTTTGCAAACTCCCTTAATTTTTCGGGACAACTAGAAACAGCCATTATTTAAAAAAATGTATTATTTTTCTTAGAAATTTTCTCTTATGATAGAGTCAGGAAGCCGTGACTTTTTTCGAATGATGCAAAATTTTTATATATTTGCAGTTAGATAGTAGACGTGATAAATTAAATTCAACAAAAGTAATCGTATACACAATTTACCAGGTTTTCGAATTATCTTGTCACAGAATGATGTCAGAAAGTTGCGATTTTTTTTCATTTGCACTTTTTTCTTTGATCTTTTAGAAGGGGAAAAATGAGAAATATTTATATTTATTTAAAAAAAAGGCTTTCAGGAAGTACTTCAAGGGAAATTTACATTTGTAATATGATCCATATCACAAATTTAAAAAATATTTGAAACAATAGTTGTATCTCAGAGAAATTTATGTACAAAAAATAAATATTTGTTGAGAAATTATTCTTTGTATTGTCAAATTGCTATTTTTTTATAACTGAAAACCCAAAGCAGAGTTAAAAATTGCAGACAAACCTGATTTTTCTAGCAATGATCTAAGAGAAGATACTAAAACATAATAATAAATTGTTAAAACAAGTATCTTTGTTAAATATTATGTATTTTTGCCTCGCTGTAAGTAGAAAGTGGCCCAAAAGTTTCACATTTAAGTAAAAATCTGTATCCGTATTGGTTCATTTTCTAACTTCAGATTGATAAATAATTCGAAACAGCTAACAAAAATGATTCATAGAGTGCATTGTTTCACTAATTCAAAATTTTAATATTACAAAAAGACAAAAAGTAGATTCAGAAAAATAAAGTACATATAAATAATTATTAAACAATTTTCGTATTTATTAAAGCTACTTTAATGACTACTGAATATAATAAAAATACTTTAAAAAATAGGCAGGGTTTCTAGCGTTTCTGTACAAAAAATCCAGCAGGTTTCCGAGTTTTGCAGGACAAAATATAAGTCTTCTAGGTACCTTTTTAAATATGTATTATATGGAAAATTTCCTATGCGCCCACGAAATCTGATTTTATGGACAAAACTGGAAAATGTTTTAAGGATCCATGTTCTTTCAACTCGACAATTTAATTAATTTTTTTGTCAATCCAATAATGTGCTGCTCTTGATATAATCAAAGTGAGTGCATTTTTGTATGTGACTGTCTCTTTGATTAGAATTAGTAGAATTAAGCTGATTTTATGTTTAATTTTCAATAAAGTAATTAAATTTTCAACAATACAGTCGAATTCTAAACCTAAATAATAATTTTTTAACCGAACGATTGAAGTTTATAAAAAAAGTTTATACTTTAATAAATGAAATAATTTATTTTTTTAGACGTCAGTTTAGTTCTTAACAAAAGAATGTTTAATGAATACTTTTATTTTTAATTACTTAGAATAGTTTTTTATTATATAATTATTATAACCAAACAGTTAAATTTTACAAAGATAAGCATTTTTAATGAAAATAATGAATCTTCAACAACAACAAGTTTAACAAAGTAGTACATCAAGAAGAAAAAAATTTTTATTGAACTTTCAAGTCAAAAGACTTTTGTTGTAAAACAGTTGCATTTTTAAGCCTGAACTATTAATTTACAACAAAAGTAATTAATTTTTAACCGAACAGTGGCAGTTTTAACCAGCAAAAGAAGAAATTTGGACAAAAAAAAATTAGTTTTCTACCAAAAAAGATGAAATTATAACTAAAACAGATCAACTTTCCACAAGAAATTGAAAACTAACATTTTTTAGGTAACAAAATTATACTGAAATAAAAAATAAAAAATAAATAATTGTTTAATAAAATAGTCAAATTTTTAACTAAAAATTTTAAACTTGAAACAAAAAAATTAATTTTTAACGAAGTGGAAATTAATTTTGAACTAATAATGTAATAGTGAATATTCGAAACACAAAGGATTACTTTTAAATTAAGTTTACTCTGGAGAATTTTTCATTTGCCATGGCCTATATATATGCTAGAATCTTTTGTAGATTTTTTAACATTAATCTTTTATTCACTAAATAAAACAATATGAATTTTAAATATAAAGATTTCTACTTTATGATCCTAGAAAGTTATTCAAAGTGTCTCTTACAGAAAATGACTGATTTTTGCAGGATACTTGTCGAAGCCACTGAATTTTACCGGCCAATAAAATCACCTGATTTTCCCCTGATTTCAAGTTTTCACCTATCCTTCATTTACACTGTTCATCACTAGTGAAATTGAACTTTTTTTCAAAATAGTCATACAAAGAATTATTAGATACATTTGGGTATAAATGCTAAGCTTTAAAATATTTTTGATAGTAGCTTCCTTATATTTAACGTGATAAAATGAACAATTTAGTGTTAAAAAGGTGTTTCGTTCTTTACATGACTAATCTTTACATTCTCATCAGAGAAGGTATTAGATTTGTGTAAAATTTGACCCCCCCCCCCCCCCCCCCCCCCCGCCCGATTCGCCCC
>JAAAKG020148340.1:0-10274 GCA_010014905.2 Druon quercuslanigerum
ATATCCCAAATATTTAAACTCCTTCACTTCTTCTATCTTTATAACCTTCCATCTCCCCGTCCATTCTTTTTGTCTCCTCCTTCCTTTTCTACACCTCATTATCTTTGTCTTTTCTACATTTAAATTCAGTTTTTTCCCATCCAAGTATTTCTCTAATCCTGTAATCAAGCCCGCCATCCCTTCTTCATTCTCTGCCATCAGCATATATATCAGTATATATCCTTTCCTTCCCTATCCTAACTCCTACCCAACCTTTTCTCCTCATTTCTTCTTCCACGTCTGATATTAATCTATTAAATAAAAGCGGGCTCAGAGAATATCTTTGTCTCACTCCTCTCACTAAACAGAAACTATCTCCTACTTGATCCCCTACCTTAACCTTGCTTTTTGTCTCTCTAAAAATTTCCGACACTCTCTTTATTCATTCCTCTCTTATCCCCTTTTTCACCATAATTTTTTCTATCTCGCCTCGTTCTAATGAGTCAAACGCTGTCTTTAAGTCCACGAACATTGCTATCATTGCCCCTTTTCCCCTTTTAATCCTCTTATTTACTAGATAGTTTAGAACATATATGTTGTCTATTACTCCCATTCCTTTTCTAAACCCTGCCTGATTCGGTGGCTCCATCTTTTTTTCCTTAACTTCTTTCTTCAATCTCTCCGACAAAACAGTTACATATACTTTATACAGTGTTGGCATCAGAGTCACACCCCTATAATCTTTAACCTCCTCTCCTTTGCCTTTCTTTACTATTGGTATCACTACTACTTCTTTCCATAACTCTGGCCACCCCTCTCCTCTCCATACTCCTCTCGCCTTTCCATCCTTTATTATCCCTGATACCTTGACTATTTCTTCCCTTGTTATATCCTATTCAACATCTCTTTCTCTACCATATTTTCCTCCCTTCCTAACTTTTCTCTCTACGCTGAAATTGAATTTCCTTAGTTGAAAATTTATGTCTTTTGTAGCAAACTCGTATTTTTGTAGAAAATTAATCTTCTAAGTTGAAAATGAATCCGATTGTTTCATAATCATAATAATTGTTTGCAAGGGAATAAAATTTACAACCGGTTAGAATATTATATTTAACATTTTTCAGATTTATACGAAGTTATTTGGATTTTCCGGTACTTATCGGTAGTTTTTGATTCATAGAATTAACATTTATTAATAATTTTATTCATTTTGGGATTGTTTAAGGTCCCAGGACCACGTTTAAAATTATTTAAAAAAATATGTTTCTTAATATAAATTGTCTAAATTGTGATGTCAATTTTAATGACTTTATTATGAACTTTTTTTTCCTTAAAAATAGATTTAGTGTAATGAAAAATTGATGAAAACTGTAGGGAATGGTGAAAAATAAATACAAAACACGGAATTTGAAAGTTTTTTCCAAGTAGTGGTAAGTCAAAAAATTTAAGAGCATTTTTTTCGAAATACTCAGCATTAAATTTTTGTAAGAATTTGTGTTTTTTTAATTTTAGCGATAGAGAAACAATATATAAACAAATAAACTGACACTATCAGCTGAAATTATTATCTTTACACTTATAGAAGGGAAATCATTCTGATAATATTTTATTTAATTATTGTAAAAAAATTTTAAAAAGAAATTTATGCTGGCGTAATATAAAAAGCCGTACATTGAATTTTTAAGTCTTCAAAAAAGTGGTCTCATAACTTTTGAAAATTTTATATCTTTTTGAATTTTTATCTAAAATAGCTTGTTAACGAACTTGATCTTTCTTTTCGGTCCCTAAAATCGTGTGTTTAAGCAAAATCCAATCCGATTAATCTTTCAAAAGTTATCCGGTAAAACAAAGATGCTGATTTAAGAAAAATTAAATTTTAAACCTAGGATATTAATATTCACTCAAAAAGTCGGATTCAACTAAAAAAATTGCGAATTTTTAACATAATGGTTTCCGGCAATCGGAAGTTCCGTGGTTCGATTCCCTGCGGAGCGAAGGTGAAGATTTTTGCCCAGAATACAGTTAATTTGTTAAAAAAAATTTAATTCATAGCTTCATCTACTTTGAAAAAACTTTAAGAATTTCTGTTATTCTCTCATGATGATACAAATTTCTTTAAAAATTTTAATTCGTAACACCTGGCAAAATAAAGTGTGTATTTCTGAAAAAGGCTTCTTCTTCCGATCTATCTAGTAGCTCCAGGAAAAAGTACCTGACTGGCAACCGAAATTTCTGTTGTTCGATTTCCAGTGGAGCGAAGATCTTTTTTCAGAAAAATTGAAATTAAATATTTTTTAATTCATAGCTCCATCTAGTTCGAAAATACTTTAATAATTTATGTTATTCTCGGATGATAATACAGATTACTTGAAAAATTTGAATACGTAACACCTAGCAAAATAATGCATGCATTTCTGAAAAAAGATGCTTCTGTTGATCTCTCTAGCAGCTTAAGGGAAAAGCACTCGACCGCCAGTGGAAAGTTCTGTGGTTCGATTCCCATGTAAGCGAAGGAGATGATCTTCCTTCAGAAAAAACAGAATTACAAAAATAATAATTTATAGCTCTATCTACTCTGAAAAGACGTTAAAAATTTCTCTTATTCTCTGATGGTAATAAAGATTGCTTAAAGAATTAGATTGGCGATGATATACGCGCCTGTATACTGGCTCATTAGCTTGTGTTCTTTCTTTTTCCGTATTAGAAGAACAGGATCTTCGACAAACAGTCTCCCTAGCGCGTCCATTATGAAGAGCTTAGACTTAGATTTTGCGTTTTCTATGTTGTGCCTAACGATTTCACAAACGTTTTGAAGATGCTTTATTAGCTCAGTAACGTAACACCCATATGTTCCTGTCCCTTCGCTTGATGGAAAATGGGATGGAAAACGTGCTGGCTTGCCATACAAGACTTCATAAGGTGAGAATTTAGTGGCCTCGTGTACTGAAGTATTGTAGGAGAGCATGGCGAATGTGAGCAACCGGTCCCGATCTTCATACTCGTCCACATAGTGCTTCAAGTAGTCTGTCAGCACTTGATGACTACTCTCCAGTGCTCCATTGCTCCGCAAGTGATAACCGGAAGTCATTTTGATTTTTATCTTAAAAAGATCATTTAGATGCCGGAGAATTTTGTTATTAAATACTCCTTCACGATCCGTGAGGATGATTTTTAGCGTATAGTTAACAGCAATAAAGTTACGAGCGAAAGCTTCAGCCATAGTTTAGGCACTCTTATTAGGCATAGAAACTGCTAAACAAAACTTTAAATATCAGTCCTGCATGGTCGAAACGTATTTGTCACCTTCGAGAGTTTTGGGAAGTGGACCTACAGTATTTAATGCGACCTTGAATACTGCATCCGGGGGTTTATCGGTGAAAATCATTGGTTGCCGTTTTTTCACGAGCACCAATTTTTGTCCCTGGGAACTTACATACCTCTGAATGCAGTATGTAGGTCATGGTACACTCCTTATGACGTCCGATAAGGTTTGAATGGAACTCATGTACAATAGTCTTTCTTTGATCGATGGATGGGTTGTTATTTCTCCAGAACAGAGAGTAACTACTATTTTACTTCCAGAAAATGCTCTGCGTATATTCATTTGCCGTGCATTTTCGGGCAGTTTATTCAAGCCGAGTTATTCGAACCGAGTTATTTTTTGTATCTTCCATAGCGATTCGCAGTTGACGAAATTTGTCTTCTAATTCTATGGGAGATAACTGCTCGTATTAATTGTTTTTACTAACGATAGTAAACGTTTGCCTGATGATCGGTCACTATTATGAACTTTTGTTCGTAAAGAAAATGTCCGAAGTGTTTAACGAATTACTGTGGGCAGGTATTGCTTCTCAGTCGTGTTGTAATTAATCTCCGCGGGAATTATTATCCACGAAGCATAAGCGACCGGTAGATCGTCGCCTAATTACCCTGATTTAAGACAGCATCTATCGCGTTATCTGATGCGCCTGTCGTGAGTATAAATGACTTTTGTAAGTCAGGGTGCTGCAGAATTGGTTCATGACAGAGAGAGTCCTTTAGGTCGCGAAAACTGCATTTTTGTTTCTCGTTCCATACGAAGGGTTTGTTTTTCTTAAGTAAATACGCCAGAGGACGAGCGCTATCCGCGACGTTGGTGATAAAATTCCGGTAATCATCCAGGATTCTCAAGAGTCGTACTCGCTCTTCTGATACTATGTGACTGATATAACAAACTTTCGGGGACAAAAATACACACTTATCTGAATATTTTGCGCCGCCTAATTGATCGACAATCTCCACGATGTTAGGCAAAGAATACGCGTCGCCAATGGTATTTTCGTTTATTGCGCGAAAATCGACAACCATTCGCTATTACTTGTTCCCATATTGATCTGGTTTTTTGGAAATAATTAACGCAGGCGCATTATGTGGTGAACTGGACCCAGTGATCACATCTGTGTCTATGAATTGCTTCGCGCATTCTCTGACTATTTCGCGATGAACGAGTGGATGACGTGGTAGGTGTTTATTAACCGGTACATTATTGGTTGTCGGAATGTAATGTTCCGCGAAAGTAGTTTTTGGAAATTCATCACCTGGGAGATAAAATAATGAGGGATATGCCTCAACCTCGATCTTTAATCTGTCCAAGTTTAGCTTCTCAAGAATAATTTTCATGCGCTCTGCTTCTGGTAAAGTCGGTACAGATTGGTCGTTTAAAATACGTTCCTCCTCAGGGGGACTCCTGGGGGACTGACAGGGCTCTGTTTCCTATAAATATTTCGTCCCATCCGGCAAGCAACGGTAAAGACCCTTCCTTAATCTCAGAATTCTTGACCCCTACGGGTACGGCCTGTCGAGTCCGAGCGGACAAGCAGAAACCCTGCTCTTTTCCTGCATTTACACTCAGCGGCGGTTGTATCGTTCTTGTCACGCTCGGGATCCTTTTTTGGGGGCTTAGGATTCAAAAATGGGAGGGGGCGCATTGGGTTGCTATCAGTGACAATCTTTCGGTGGTAAAAGGAAATTTCGGTTTTGTCCTGCTTGTAATAATCTGCATCCAAGATGCCGTTTGCGACGATCGGCAATTTTTCTTCTACCACGTGAAACAAATACTTCTGCCCATTTATTTCAATGAAAGCAGAACCAAACGTGACCATACTCGTGACACCAGTGATAATAAGGCTGTCATAGGTGTCGATAATAGTTCCCAACTCAAGATGATCTAATTCGATCAAACTAACTTCGTAACCGCAAGCTACCATTAAGACCGCGCTTCGTCCGCGCAAAGACTTTGAAGGTAATCTCACTTCTGGACATTTTCGGCATGTGCTATTCCCTTTGATGTTACTCGCACAAACCGCGATACCGCAATACGCGGTCCTTTTAAATCCAGGCTCGCGCTCGACGGATTTATAGTCAGTCGAGCGCACATCGAGTTTAAATGTTCAAAAAAATGTCGCTTGGAGAGGAGGCTGGTGAACACATTGGTACGGTGTTCGCACTTAATTGAGAGAGTGCGTGACCAGCTGGAATATTTGCATTTTTCGCGGGCGTGTTTGGAATGAAGCACTCGAGTTCAGTGCAGCAATTTGGACACCGAGGCATATTAGAACTGCGATTTTCGTATGAAGCTATTAAATTTTTTGTTGGAATTCTAGATTGACAACTTTCTCTTTTGTGAGTAACGCAACTCAACCGCATTGCCCTGACCAAGAAGTTCGCAAGGGTCTATGAGATCTTGCTGTGAGAAAATGCCTATTTTCTTCTGCTGCAATGTCTCACCTGGCGCGAAAAGAGCTCGGAGTTTGACCCCAGCAATGATGTTGGGACATATCTTTGTCTCGCAAAGGTGCCCCATGTGCAACTTTTATAGCTTCTTCGAGCGTATTAGACTTGGAACCCGATACGCGAATCTCAATACTCCCGCGGATCTCGCAGATAAACTTTACAAGCTTTTTGACGCGCCTACCGTATTCTAAGGTGCTCTCGTTACAACTCATTTTTACGCGACCCAACTCCGCGAAATAGTGGCTCGTAGAAAATTTATTCAAAGCCATATCGGACTTCAGATGTTCTGACAGTGCCTCACACACGTCACGGGCAACGCCTTTTAACTTAGACCAGGTTCCCTAAACAAACCGATTTTTCGCGATTGCGGACGCGAGAAGGTAAGCATTTTCAGTCTCCTGGATGAACCCACTCAACTCGGAAGGGGTAACGTCAAATAAAGGCACATTCGCATAAGTCGATTGCAAGGTAAAGTTTTTAGTAATGTTTGCCATAATCTCAAACATAGCCTGCGCGTTTTCGGCTATGGTTGTTGAGAGAATTTAACGAAATTTTTTAAACTCAAAATTATCCACCAGATAGTTTGAGAACACTCTTCGAAAGGGAAATCAACTAAATCTAAAAATATATTAAAATTTGAAAATCATTTTGGAGTCAAAGAAAACACGTATTAAAATACGGATAAAACAAAAATTATTTCACAAGAATGCGGTTACGACGTAGAATAAAAGCTTTCCGGATTAATGGGTTTTAGACGGATATAAAGATTAATGTCACTAACGGCATGCCACTGACATAATAAGGACACAATTATTGAAACACATAGACATATAGACAAAGAAAATACACAAAATATACAAGATACACAAAAAGAATGAATGGATAGATTGGAGAAAGGGAATTACTGCTGCGTCGTTTGACAGAGCTCCAAAAAACAGTAGAAATTCAGAAGAACGAGAAATGCATGCTAAAATTAGAAAATGATGGAATTTATGAATCCTTCGGGGCTTTTTGATTCTTTTAAAGTTTATTATTTGCAAAACAAGGTAACGAGTAAAATTCCACAGCTGTCACCAAATTTTCCCTTGTTACGTTCTGAGTGGGCGTACAGAAGGCTATAATATTAGGACTTGTTAACTGTACGGAGCAGGAGAAAATCTTAAAAGAAATTTATTTATTTTCCTAAGTCTCTCGAGCGGCTGAGAGACTTAAGAGAATGGATATTACTCCGTTAAAGGGAGGCCTGGCCTTGTTCTGCAATATATATACAGATAAAAACTAAGCAAAAGAATAAAACCAAGAAGAGGTAAAAATACAATTAATTTATGCTGGGGAATAGCAAGCTTTTATTATAAAGACATGTATGAAAGAACCTAATTCCTAATCTTGGATTTCTTTTAAAACTACCAAGACGATGCTCGGGCAGAAGCGAATGATATTAATCTAATATAAATGATTTTCGTCTTCACGAGAAGAACCTCGTGTTCCTCTTTCGCGCTACGCGGAATACTCGCGCTTTTGGTCGTTTACGTCCCAAAGGATCCAACGCGAACCGAAACCCGGAAATCCACCCGATGCCCAACTTTCCAGTCAGGCTGAAGAGGAAACATTAAATGAATTTTTGAGGAAGTCTTCCTGTTTGCGGGGGCTACTTCTGCCCCGCCACTCTCAAGCTACCCCCAGCAAGGCTCAAGATGCTGGGGTAGGTCTTTGAAAACTGCAGTCAGAGGTACAAACGGGACCCACCAGGGCTGGTGGGCGTCCAGAGAGATGACGTCACGGATGGCTATTTTCGAAATTAGCTGGCTTCGAAATATCAGCTGGTCTAGGGATGCAGCTTGCTTAAATCCATTTATGGACGTGAAATATGACAGTCCGGATTAGTGTTCGGTTATGACGCAGACTGTCTTAAGAGACTCCCAATTTTCAATCTGGCAGCATATTTTGGTTCCGATGTTGCTTGTCGATTCGAACCTCTGTTGTAAACGTTTTCAACATTAAGAGTGTTAAGGCACACAGACACCCAAAAACAGAAGAGCCATCTCAAAAGGTTTAGGTTAGGGTATTATTTCCGGATAGATTTTAAAACTGGTCGACTGACTTTCCTTTCAACCTGGCCATCATCCCTGAAAATATGGAAGGACAATATTAAACTAAATGCTAAATGATGATTATAGACACAGATGCAGTTGAGTAACTTAGGATGAACTGTGTAAATTATTAGACTAAGTATTTAAGGTAGACCTGAGATCAAATACCTCTATTCTCTTCTTGCGAGCTATAATAAAAATAAAGAAGGGTGTCAAGTCAAAAAGAAAATCATTTTAAAAATCTCTCGGACGTTACATAGTTCGATTACCAGAGAACCGAAGGAGAAGCTAATTTTTCGGAAAAAATTTAATTATTTTTTATTTTAATTTGTAGATCTATCTAGTCTAAACAGACGTTAAGAATTCCTGTTATTCACTAATGATAATGCAGATTCCTTGAAAAATTTAAATACGTAACACCTCGCAAAATAATGCGTGTATTTCGGAAAAAGGACGCTTCTGTTGATCTCTTTAGTAGCTTAAGGGAAAAGCATCCGACCGGCAGTTGGAAGTTCTGTGGTTCGATTCCCATAGAAGCGAAGGAGAAGATCTTTTCTTAGAAATTCGATTTAAAGAAATATAAATTTGTAGCTCCATGTAGAACAAAAATTTTAATCAAATTATTGAATTATTAACAAAAAAGTTCATGCACAACCAAGTAAATGAATTTTCTACAAAAATAGCTGAATTTTCATCGCGAAAGGACAACTTTCAACAGGAGCGTTAAATTGTCAACCAAAAATATAATAGCGGACTTTTCAATAAAAGTAAATCAACTTTCACCTAAAAATAGTTAAATTCATTGGGTTTTTCTACTTTTCGCTTCCGATTTTTTTGCCGGATTTTGATTTTCTCTTCCGGTATATTTCAAAGTCAACCTAAAAAAAGAAAATTGAAGTTATCATTTCTTTTGTTGATGTACAAAATAATTCGACTAAACTCTGAACTAATTTCAAATAATTTCAAATTAAATCAATATTTAAGAAAGATTATTTTTAAACTCACTCTTAAGGCGCCAAATGTTATAAATTTTTTCAGAAAAAATGAAAATTTTAAAGGTTTGCATCTCGGTAATTTTTTGAATTTTTTCTTTTTTAAATTTATGTATAATTAAATAGATAGATAAACGTTATTTTTTAGCCCTCAGGCCTTCATCGCTGCGATAATTTAAATTTTCATATCAATTTTAATGTGTTTATAAATCACCTGTTTTCCTTGCAACAGAATCTAATACGATGTAAATATCTGATAAGGAGATGTTTGATGGTTACGAATTATGAGATAGTGCCATTGCAATATATGTATAATATAATCTAATGAAACACTAGAAAATTCATTAGTTACATTTTCAACATAATTCTCTAATAATACATTAATTAGTTTGTTCTCCAATCAGAAAATATGAGCATTGATTCAACTCTCGTCGTATCCTTTGCGGTTCTTCTCAATTATATTGGTGATTATTATTATTATTATTATTATTATTATTATTATTATTATTATACTATTACAAATTACAACATTCAAAATATATTATACATTTTTATTTGAGATTATTCAAGGTAGCCGGTTTAATGAAAGAAACAAATTCACGGTCATTTCCTGGTTTTTTCTGCGTTCACAAACATTTTTCACACTTAATTAAATTGAAAATATCTGACCTCGAAAGCCAAAAATTTTTCCATTTGAAGTAATAAAAACGAAGCTGCAAATTAAAGCAATCAAAGTGGAAGTCTTGAATTTTAAACTTTTAAAACTGAAGTTTAAAAGTTTTTTAATTCATAAATGTTAAATCCAAATGCTAAATAATTTACAAATTTACACAAATTATAGATTTAAAAGATGCAAATTCACTTAGAATAATATAAATTCAGGTAATCAATTTCAATGCTCTAAATTAAATAATTAATCAATGCATTCAAAGAATTTTCAAAATGAAATTATTTTAAGCGTCTTAAGCTAGAAACAATGAAAATAGAATGAGTCCATTTTTTTCTATAAACTGAAAATTTCTTAAATTGAAATTTATTCTGATTTTAAATAGTTTGGAAATCCTTGAAATACTTCAAAATTTTATTTCAAAATCAAAATTAAAAAAATTTCCTTAAAATAATTTAAATTTATTTTTAACAATTTTGTAAATCTTTTTAAATATTCTGTTTAGTTTAATTTTTCGAAATAAAAAATCATTTTCAGTTTTTCAATAAAATACTTTTTATTCTTCTGAATCCTTTCTAACTTTTTAAAAAGCTTCTAAATTTTTGTTCTACATCTGTGAAAATCGATATTTGGTTTTAAATTAGGATGCGGACTATTTTCAACAAAAATTTCCAAATTAATTAATTTTAAAAGTAGTAAAAGTAATTTCAAATTTTGTAGTTGCTCTTTTTTTTAATAGAAAAATTTCAATTAATGGTTTAAAAATAAAATATT
>JAAAKG020148341.1:0-10274 GCA_010014905.2 Druon quercuslanigerum
CGAGCGAAGCGAGCCGCGCGCGAAGCGCGCGATGAGAATGTGCCCGCGAAGCGGGCAGATTTTTTTAATTAAAAATTTTACTACTTACTTGAAAGTTTAATTATTTCTTTGAGAAATGCATTTTTGTATAAAAAAAAACTAATCTTTTCACTTTTCTTTTTCAGAAAAATTTTCATCTTTTTTCAAATTGCAAAAAGAATAATCTAAAATGTTTGTCTAAATTTTTTCTTTAAATTCTTAGTTTTATTTTCACGAAATTTGCACATTAACTTGATTTTTCTGGATGTTAAATATGATTTAAAATTTGATTTTATTCTTATTAAAAATTCTTAAATTTGTATTCCGATTTTATAGAATTAATCTTTCTGGTTGAAAAATCATCGTTTAGGTTCATTATTAAAATTTTTTTAAATGTTTTTTTTTTTTATGATTTAGGAATTAGGTTAGAAAATTATATTTACCAATATGATTAAGGTATACTGCCAACAAGAGGAACAAAGTACCAAAAACAATCTTCATTTTCTCTCAATATAGAGAAAAAACTGATTTGTGGAGAATTTTTTGAATAAAAAGGATAACAATTATTCTGATGATCCATTAGATTATAAATAATTGTATAATTAAAAAATTATAGAATACATTTATATATATCATAAAAAATTAGAAGAATAAAACATATTTCTCTGAGATATTTGTATTTCGCAAATCTGTTCTTTTTTTCTTAAAAAGCGTTAAAATTGCGTAAATTTGTTGATTTATGGACATGGTACATGTTAGAGACTAAAATACTTAATTTTATTTAATTTAATTTTTTGAATTAATTAGTAAAAAATGAATCGCGACAGAAGGTAAAATAAATTATTACGCAATTGCTAATTGACACCGTGTCATTCAATTTTGAGAATTTTTTTAATTATTTAAATAAACTGGCAAGAAAATAGTAGAACATCGCACACTCAAGTTTGAAAGAATTTTGCAAAATTTTGAAATTCATTTTGAAAACGATTTCAAATTTGTATTTTCGATTTCGATTTCGATTTGTAATGAGTGATCCAAAATACCCTAGAAGGCTTATTTTTAAGCCACGAGTCATTGAAAATTGAAATATATTTTTTTTGTTTAATCCCTTTGGCTTGTTCTGCGTTTATTTTCAAGGCTTTTACCATTACATAATTCCGAAGGTTGCAAACAACATAAAATTTTAACGAAATTTTATAATATTTTAATACTTTTCAAAAACATATCAGCGCAAGAATTTATTTGCTTTATTTTGGCATTTGCTACGACCTTTATGTTTTTCTCAAGGTCAAATTAAAAAAAAATGGAAAACCCCTTTTTTACATAGGCAATCGATAGAACGGGACATTTTACGTTAAAATATTTACGCAGGTAAATTTTAATATTGAAGGTCACTCTAAGGTCATTTAAAGTTCTGCACACTTTCGGGTCAAGGTCAAACTGAACCTATGACCTATATACATATTCGAACATGAAATATACAGCTCTATCGACTGCTGATGTAAAAAAGGAGGTTTCCATTTGTTTTAGTTGACCTTGAAAAACCCTTGAAGGTCACTCTAAGGTCATTCAAACCTAAACATACCTGTTACTTGAAATAAATATTTTTTTCAGTTTATAAAGATATAATAGTTTATAATATTACATGTTGATCATTAGCAAAATGGATTTAATACCGAAAATGATAACAATTAAAAATAAGGTGATGTAGCGATAAAAATAGATTTTTTAATTTTTTAAAGATGCACAGATTTAAAAATGTATGATCTACCATCTTGTTACTTTAAAAAAAATATTAAGTGACTACAATTAATGATGCTTAAATTTTATATATTAATTAAATTTTCTTTTGCTAACAGAATATTTCCTAAAATGAAGTTGATATTACAGATAAATTTTTTTATCAAGAATTAAAAAAATTATTTTAAACTTATTTTGGAAAAGTTAAACTGGCTTATGCATTATTTTTTTATATATTTGAATGTCTTAATAGATTCTGCATATTTAAAATAATGTTTATATATTTGCTAATATATATTATAATAAATTTCAGGCCCTTTGTAGCCCATAAAATATTCTTTAAATAATTATTTTATTATTTTTTTCCTATAAATAATGCATTTAGCAGCTATATAAATTAAACATTTTTTTAAGTTAAATTTTTTCTGTAAACAGATCTCCTTTTGCAGAATATCTTTTTCCAAAAAAATTTAATTTAAAATGATCAAAATGACGCTTAACGAGTTGGGCCTGTGTTTGTGAGGATGGATACACGTGAGGTAGTGTGAGTATGGATGAAGCTACTAGAAAGTGACCACAGAGGCGCCACTATAATGATAGTTGTGCTTCCTATGGAAGTGCTTACTCTCAGTTTCTCTCTGATAACATAACGTAAAATTATCAAAAGTTTTCAATCTTCTCTAAAGCCCTTTTTTATAAAAAGCACTTATTTCTGACAACAAAAATCCAAAATCGTTAAAATATTCTAAATTTTGCTCAAATTATAATGCTTTTTATTTTTAAATCCTAACTTTTAAAGAAAAACGATAAAGTAATCTAAAATTGTTAAAAAATTATAAACCTTCAAAATAACAAGATTTTTATGATAAAAACTTATAAAATTTTAAGAAGGAAATTATTTCTTTAATCGATTTTTAAATTAAATACCTTAATTATTTATACAAAAATCAGCGAATTCAAAAATAACTGTCATACAAAAAAATATAAATACAATTTTTTTCCCCCTGTTATCTTAAAAAATCCTCGAAATCAACAAATTAGTGGTTTATCACAAAGAAAATTAAAATAACCATAAATATTTACGTACTTTAAATTAGGAAACCTCAAAAATAAAAGGTGCTAAATGATTTAAATTACTTTTTTTTTAAATTTTCGAAGCAATATCTTTGTTTTTATTATAACAATTAAGTATATTTGTTTCAGATTATCCCTGTCATTTTACTTTTCTAAAGTGATCGTAAAACCAAAATAAATGAACTTTGTGTTCCTATTAATGTATTAAAAATGATTTTTCTTTTAAAAAACTCTTAACAATAAATAAAAGGAAAAAAGACCGAAAAAACTTTTTTTGTTAGAAAATAACAAATTTCTCAAATATAATAATTTGTGATTAAAAATACTCATTTCCTATGTAGGACACTAATTTAATCTAAGATTGTTAAAAATTTGGGTTGTTTATGATAATTTTTTCAAAAATGCTAATTTTATATCAAGAAAAGTGTCATAACTTAAAAATTGAAAAAATTTAAGCCTTCTTCGAAACTTTATAGTTTTATATCACATTATTTTATGCAATTATAATTTTGAATGAAAGACACCAAGCACAATTGAAAATTTTAATTTATTGCACTGCTAGTAATAAAAGGCTAATCAAGTTTTCAACAACAATGATTGCAAAATTTATGCTTCCACATAGAGGGAGCTTTCTCATGGTAACATTTTCAAAAAAATTTGCATTCATTTAATCAAACGTGCCTCAATTCAAAAATGTATAATACAATGTTCTAAGCCATTGTAATGGTATTAATTATTTGTTTTTCATTTCAATTTTATCATTAGTTTTTTTAGTTGAAAACTTAATCTTAACTAAAATTAACTTGCCATAAAACTAGAAAAGGGATAGGGTGTGACTGAGTTTCCCTTTCCTATTCCAGCTCGAAAAATTACCATTTTCAAGAGAAAAACTGATTTGTCTGATTTGTCATTGTATTTAAAATTTGCTGTATTATTTTGTGATTTTCTATTCTTTGTTCATTTGTATTCTCTAATTGATTCAAATAAATTTTCTTTTGGAAAGTAAAGTGCTTGTGTAATGATATTAATCTCAACTTAAATTAACATACTATAAAGCTTGAAAAGGGATAGGGTGTGACCATAAAGCTGGAAAAGGGGTAGGGTGCGACTAAAGTTCCTCCTGTCATTTTCCAGCTCGAAAATCAAATTTGATTTGTCTGATTTGCCATTGTATTTAAAAAAATTTTATATTATTTTGTGATTTTCTATTTTTTTTCTTTTTTTATTCTTAAACTGAATTGAATACATTTTCTACCGGAACGTAAAGTGCTCGTGTAATGTACCTAATCTTAACTTAAATTAACTTACCATTAAGCTGGAAAAGGGATAGGGTGTGGCTGAATTTCCCTTACCTATTCCAGCTCGCAAAATCCCCATTTTAATAGAAAATTTGATTTTTCTGATTTGTGATTGTATTTAAAAAAATTTGGTGTGATGAAATTTCTATAAAGCTGGAAAAGGGGTAGGGTGCGACAGAATTTCCTCCTGTCCTTTTCCAGCTAGAAAAATTAGAATTTTAAATAGAAAATTTGATTTGTCTGCTTTGTCATAGTATTTTTTTAAAATTTTGAATTATTTTGTGATTTTTGATATTTGGTACAAAGTTCTCGTGTAATGAACATTATTAAACACAAATAACGTGGAAACACGCGAAAAGGAACAGGGGTAGGGTGCGAGTGAAGTTCCTCCTGTCATTTTCCATCTCGAAAATCACAATTTTAATAGAAAATGTGATTTGTCTGATTTGCCATTGTATTTAAAAATTTTTTGTATTATTTTGTGATTTTATATTTTTTTCCTTTTTTTATTCTTAAATTGAATTGAATACATTTTCTACCGGAACGTATAGTGCTCGTGTGATGGATTTAATCTTAACTTAAATTAACTTACCATAAAGCTGGAAAAGGGATAGGGTGTGGCTGAATTTCCCTTTTGCCTTTTTCAGCTCGAAAAATCACCCTTTTTAATAGAAACTTTGATTTTTCTGATTTGTGATTGCATTTAATAAAAATTGTATTATTTTGTTATTTTCTATTTTTTACATTTTCATTCTTAAATTTATTCGAATACATTTTCTACCGAAACGTAAAGTGCTCGTGTAATAGACTTAATCTTATCTTATATAAAATTACTATAAAGCTGGAAAAGGGGTAGGGTGCGACAGAATTTCCTCCTATCCTTTTCCAGCCAGAAAAATTAGAATTTTAAATAGAAAATTTGATTTGTCTGCTTTGCCATAGTACTTTTAAAAAATGTTAAATTATTTTGTGATTTTTGGTACAAAGTTCTCGTGTAAATGACATTATTGAACATAAATAAAGTGGAAACACCCGAGACCGAATTGAGCGCCCCTAGGTCGCGCAACTCTTGTTTCTCGCGCAGCGCGCTCGGTAATATACTTGTCTCGCGCTCAATAACGTATTTCTCTTGCGCTTCGCGCTCGATTATGCATTCACCTCGTGCTACGCACTTGGTATTTCTATTTATCGCCCATTTGTTTGTAAGCCTTTTAAAATTAAACGTCTAAGCATCGACAACTGTCATTCAGTAATTGTGAATTCTCTTTTGTTAAAGCTCCTTAGGCTTTCATAAAACGTTCTCATCATTTTGCCTTAAATTTTATTCTTAGCACGCTGAAAAATGTATATCATTTCCATAAATTTATATTATTATTATTATTGATAATATACTAATTTATTCGTCTAATGTAATTTAGACGAAATTCTTGTTTATATAACCATAGTTTCTAAGAAACTTGTAAATATTTTTTGGTTAAACAACTTTTGTCATTTAGTTTTTTTGTCTCTTGTGTCTTTTTTCCAAAAATTTATTTTTTAAATTTTGAATGTTATTTTTTGCGGCTTAAACAAAAAATACGTGTTCTATCAAAAATTATTCATGACAAATTTGAGGGCGTTTTCAGTATTTTTTGGAAGATTGTTATTTTCTTCATAACTTGTATCGTTTATCCAAAAATTTAAATTTTTAATTTTTAATGTTGTTTATTATGGTTTCTTTTCCGGCGCACAATTTCAGTTAATTTTTTTTTTTTTCATTATTTCTTTTATACAAAAATTTGAATTTTTAACTTTTCGACAAAATTTAAAACTCTGCCGGATAATCTTCTCGGGCTTTCGAAAATCAACGTTTTTCAAATATTGACTTTTTGTCATATCATACGTTGTTCAGCTAAAAATGTTCATTTTGTTTTTTTTTAATGTTGAAAATGCTACAGAATACACACTACAGACTACAGACTAGGGGATTAGAATGCAAATGTAAAAATTTATATATTTTTTAGAATTACTTGTCAAAACTATGATTTCACATACTATATTCCTTGGGAAGATAAATTTTTACTTGGGCGATTTTTTTTATGTTATAGGAATATGTTTTTGGTAAAATATTTTTATATGACGTGAAACAAAGAAACTAGCCTTAAGACCATAAATACGTTTACAAAAAAAATCTAGCAAATTCAATTTCGATCGTGCAGCAGTGGGGATATTTTTATTCTATAGGGGAAATTTTCAATAATCATAATGAATACAAAGTGCAAAATCGGTTTTTTGATCCTCAGGCTGCTTTCTTCGTTTCACACTATATATTATTGTCTATAAAATTATATTCACCGGTAAAATCAAGGAAGACCACCAAAAGTATCAAGCAAGTATCAATAAAGCCCTTCATTTTCTTTAAGCAGCGTAGGTCGAACTAAATACAATTATCGAAATTATTATGTATGTATGTGCGTATATATATATATATATATATATATATATATATATATATATATATTATCATTATCTCACTCGTCCATAGAAATTATTTCAGTCCAAAGAATTATCCTTTTCTTCCATAATCTTACTTAAATTGAGCATTATAAAAATTAATTTTATTTTCACGCATTTTTTGAATTTTTTACACATCTTATAAAGTAATAATTATATATTTTTATAATTGGGGCTCTGTCTCCACTTTGCATCAGGAGATATCAAATTTTTTGGGTCAAGTACAATGCCAGTGGGTAGTTAAAAATTACTCATTTATAATTTATTATTATTTTGAAATCAGGCACAATTTTTGTTTCAAATTTAAGACATTTAAAAACCAAGACTCTAACGACCAAATTTAGGCAACCTGAAAAAAGCAAAAAAAATTTCAGAAATGAAAATTATTTTTTTTAGAAATATATAAAAAAAAAAACAGAAAAAAAATAAGAAGGCTACTAACCAAAAGCCCTTTATTCTCTTTTTTATTTCGTTCGTCTTCTTCATTTCTACTACTATCAAACCATAAAAAAAGATTTGTAAAAAAAATAAACATTCGAGCAGACAAGAGCATCAAAAAAATCACGTCAATGCAGAAATATATTTTTCCAAATGCTGATCTGGCCCTTATCGGTTTAATATCTTCGGGGCCAGCTTAGCATATTTCAATCGCCCAGACTCGAGCCAGACTTAAACCAGTTTTTGAGTTTTGAATCGATAACAAGTCTAAATTTCTTGTCTGAGTCTCGTTTTCGAAAGCATTTTGTTTATCTGGAATATTTATCCTTGTATATTATTTAACAACAATCGAATAATTAAGTATGAAAAGATAACCTTAATTTCTTTTCAAAACCGTGTTTGCTTTCTCTTTTTTTAAATAACATTAAATTAAAAATAAATTAATTTACTTTGAATAAAAGTTATATGAAAAGTATACTATAAAAACAATTTTTTTATAAACTAATTCTAATATCTCTTTAAGGAGTTGAAGATTCCCTACTGATAAATTCCTCGATAAAAAACAGAATTGGTTTTTAACAAGCAATTGTGGGGCCACTGGGGAGGGGGGAAGGGGTACTAATCGGGTGCTAGGTCTGGTTCCGATCGGGCCCTGTGTTTCATCAGCGATTGGGACCAGATCCGTTTTCCAGATCTGGACCAGATTTTTCCTGGTCTGGCCCCGCCCAGTGGGAAAAAATGACTTTTCTGGTTCAAAATAACGTACAGCCCACAATATTAAAAATTACAAAAATAACAATGTATTTAATTAATAAATAATCATAAATTATAACAAAATTAATGTACAAAATTAACAATATTAAACTTTTTTAAATATCTTTTAAGATTTTAATTGTTTATAATATAAACAAATGTAATGAACAGAGGCAGTTTTCATGCATTTTTCGACAGAAAAATTCGTTTTTTTCTATGTAATTTTTTTTTATTTCGGAATTTTATGATAATTTTAGCAAAATTCATAATTTCTTAATTAATATGATGATTTTTTTTTAATCAAATGCATTATTCAGTCATTTTTTCGGCATTTGGGAATTTCATGACAATTTCAACAACATTCATAAAAAGTTGATAAATTTTATGATTTTTTAAAACAAATGCATTAACCAGGCATTTGCCGACAGAAAAGGTCGTTTTTTTTTAAATTGGGAATTTTATAATGATTTCAGCTAAATTTATAATTAATTGGTAAATTTTATATTTTTTTAAAAAACAAACTTGATAAACAAATGCATTATTCGGACATCCGCCGATGGAAAACTTATTTTTTTCTCGATAAAATTCTTTGCAATCAGGAACTTATTGATAATTGCCACAAAATTTAAAATTAGTTGATAAATTTTATTATTTATTTAAAAAAATTCAATAATCAATTCATTATTTGGTCAATTCTCTATGGAAATACTCGTCTTTTTTAATGTCAAGGTTTTAATTATTCTGCATTATGATACTTAAACTCATGGCCCAATAATTCTTTTGTTTATTAAATTTTGTTTTGTTAAAAAAATTATAAAATTGATGAAAAGAAATTCTGAATTTTTCTGAAGTTATCGTGAAGTTCCTGATAAAAAAAGTTGACATTGAAAACAAACTAATTTTTCTTTTGGCAAATGCCCGAATAATTCATTTGTTTATTAAATTTGTTTTAATGCTCATTATATTAATCAAAAAATTGTAAATTTTGCTAAAATTATCATAAATTTCCTAACTAAAAAAGGATTATATCGAAAAAACTAATTTTTCTATCGAAAAATGCCTGAATACTGCATTTTTCATTAAATTTGTTTATAATATAAATAATTATAATCTTAAGAAAATTTTTTCCATTACAAGGAACGACAATTCTCGTCGGACACCCTGTATAGACTAAAAATGTTATCGAAAATATGGAATTAAACATTTTTTAACGAAAATTATTAGAAACATGAATTTTTAATCAACAATAATAATAATAATATATTTAATTAAAGTTGTTATCAATAAATTAGAAATTTTTTTAATTCTTTACATTTGTTTTTAAACATCGCAATCTTTTTTACTTATTTTGAAAATAACTAATTACTGAGTGTTGCTCTATAAAAAAAAATTTGAAATTCAAACGAGAGATAATGAGCAAAATATGCAATGAAACTATTTTTAAACCCAAATGATTGGTAAAGTGTGAAAATTATTTACAAAAGAATTTATTGAAGTTGTTTCTTCAAAAAATTAAAAAACAGTATTGCTGCTAAAGGAATACATATTTTTAGTTTACAAATTTATAAAAATTTATTTAATCTATAAATCCTATTCTTTATAACATAAAGCGTTACAAAGTTTTGACATATTTGTAACAATAGATGGTTTTTAAAAATTAAATAATTTGTGTAAATGTCATATAATGACATAAAGTGAATTATTTTCTACTTTTAAAAAGAAATAAAATTTTGATAGTTTAGTTTAATTAAACATGAGTTTTAATTTTCAATAATCATTTTAAATGTTAATTAAAAAAATTGCAATGGAAATTTAGAATTTTCGGAGTTGATAATATTTAATAATGTAAATTTGGAAAATTGAATGCTCGTTTTGCAGAATTATTATTGGTACTTTCTGTAAAGTGTATGCGTATTTAATCATCAAAATAATGTTTTCCCCCCTTTTTATTACTACTTATTAATTTATTGGACATTTAATATGGTACAAAAATGTTGGTTACCTAATTATATTTTAGAAAAATAAAAGACCATGGCTATATTTTAAAAAGAATTTTTTATGTCAAACATCAAATACTCGGAAACAGGATTTCCATATTATTTTCTCTGATAAATTTATTTATTAATTAAGTAAACATAAAATAGGATAAACAAATTAAAAAGAAATAAAATCAAATGGTATGGCGAAATTCTCTACAAGGTTAGTTGTAATTGGTTACTGATAAAATTAAAATTAAAATTAAAATTAAATAATAAAATTTTAAATTAATAATAATCGGATGTACATATTTAGCATGGTATTTCAATAATTTATTTTTCTTCTAGGATCCGTCAATAAATTAAACAATTGTTTCTGGGCCCTCTCTAAGACCCCTCATCCTCCCTGTAAGAAACTGTAAAAAAAAATTTTAACACCCCCCCCCCCCCCCCCCCCCTCCCTTTTAATCTTCATTTCAAGAAA
>JAAAKG020148342.1:0-10274 GCA_010014905.2 Druon quercuslanigerum
AAATTTTTTTTTTTGGTTTGAATTCAATTACTTACACTTGCAATTTTCTAAGGTCAAAAATAATATTACAGATGATGTTAAATTAAATAAAAATCATTTTTCAAAGCTAAAATAAAAAAAAATGACAAAAAACATTTATATAAACAGTTTTTTTTTTAATATCTTTAAAATTTTTTAAACCTGTTTGAACTTTAGTAAATGATGGATACTTTTTTCAGAAAGAATATTTTTTTGAACTCTGTTGTCCCCAGTTTTGAAATAAAATTTTATATCATTGTAATGATCATTAATACAATTCTTCTTTAAAAATTTAAACAGTTTTAAAATAATTGGCAAGAAGCAATAAGAAAAAAATGAAGTCAAAAAAATTCTTGTTTCTTTTTGTAATTTTAAAACTTTATTCATAAAAAAAATTGTTTGGAGATCTAATTTTTAGGATGACAACTACCTTAATGAAGATAGTTTCCCGGTAGCCAGATAATCGTGTTCGAGAAAAAGCGATGGAATAATGACTATGCATAAGGGTGCGCAAAGGATTTCATATAAATGATAATGTTGCAGGTAGTTCCTTTCGTCCTCCTCTTCCAGCAATAGTTCAAAGGAATCACAAATTTCCACTGGTTTAGATTGGCTACATGAAAAATAGTTTTAAAATTTCCTTAAAAAATACTTTTAGCGTTTAGAAAATTTTCTAAATTGTAAAAAATGTTAACTAAAAATTTTTTAAATTTCACTAAATTTGGATGATAATTAAAATTTTGTAATTATTAGATTTTGAATTTAAGCGACAAAAAGTATTTCAGATCAACTTAAAACATTCTTTTCTGCTCATATTATTTACAATAAATTATAAAAAAATAATATGCGAAATTAAGTAGTACATTCTTATTTTATATTTATAATTGTTTGCATCTAATGAAAATCTTTTGTTATAAATCGCTTGAGATATTTTCTATTTAAATCTGCTGCTCGAGGCACAAATTAAAAAATTTCAATTTAATTATTATTTTTTATAATACAATTAACTACAAAAATAATTTCCAGGCAAAAATATAAAATGTTGAAAAGGATTGCAAATTATTTTTTAAACCTTATAATGATTTTTAAAAACTTCTTAAGATTTGAAAAGTTTTAGATTTCTTTTAAAGTTCCTAAGAGACTTAAAAAAATTTAAAAGGGTTTTCATTAAAATTTTTTAGATATAAAAAAATTCTATACATTTTATAATATTTTAATAAATATGCAAGAATTAAAAAAAATTAAGTAGTACTTTGAAGGGATTTCACCGGATTTTATAGAGTTCAAAGTATTTAAAAAGGTTTCAGAGAATTTTCAAGGGATTTTAAGTATTTAAAAGCATTTCAAAGGATTTTAAATATTTGAAGGTATTTTCAAAGATTTAAAGGATTTTCAACAGATTTCTTTAAATTCAAAGAATTTTAGAGATATAAGGATTACTTGAACGATTGCAACAAATTTTTGATATATTTTAATAATATTTTAATATATTTTAATAATTTGAAAATTTTTAAGAATTTTGAGAGTTTCTGAAGATTTTAGAATTTTTAAAAATTGCAAAACTTTGAAAATTAAAAAAATTTTGATAACATCAGAAATTTAAAAAATTCAGGAATTTTGATGATTTTAGAAATTTAGAACATTAATAAAAAATTTGATAATTTAATTTTTAAAACATTTTAAAAATTTTATATAATTGACACGCTTTGAAAACTTTAGAAATGTCAGAATTATAATTAGAAAAATTTTAATATTTCAACAATTTCAGTAATTTTTGTAATTGTAGAAATTTTGAAAATTGGAAACGTTTTTAGAATTTAAAGAATTTTAAATTTTTTGATAAATTTTTAATGATCTATAAATCTTAGAAGTGTTAATAATTTAAATTTTTTTAGAAATTTTACACATTTTTATCATTTTAGAAATTTAAAAAATGTTCATAATTAATTTTTTTAGCATTTCAGAAATCATTATAATATTTTGAAATTTATAACATTTAATAAGATTACAAAATATTAGGAATGAAAATTTTGCATTTTTAGAAAATTTTGAAAATTTGAAACGTTCTAGAAAATTTGAATATATTTGAAGACATTTTTAAAGATTCAAAGAATTTTTAACAGATTTCTTTAAATTCAAAGAATTTTAGAGATATAAGAATTGTTTGAATTATTGCAAGAAATTTTTAATATATTTCAATAAATTGAAGAGATTTCGAAGAATTTTTAGATATTATAGAAACTGAGAAATTTTTAACAGATTGAAAAATGTCAAGGAATTTGCAAAGATTTTAAGCGGTTTAAAAAAAGGGTTAGGAATTTATACAGGATTTATACGATTTTAGAACATTAAAAAAAAATTCAAATTGATTTCAGAAAATTTTCAGCATATTCAAAAATTTTAAAGATTTTAAAGAAATTTTGGAGGACTTTATAGAATTTCCGAGGATTTGAAAACTCTTAAGGAATTTTCCCACGTTCTCAAAGGACTTCATAGAATTTCGCATATTTCCAGAAATATCAGATTTCAATAATTTAAATGATTCTGTAGAATTTCAAAGATTTCACGATTTTCAAAAAGTTCCTCTTTTAGTTAGTAAAATTTGTCACAAATTTAATTATATTATTAAAAAACATTAAATTTTCGACAATTCAACTGTTTGGTTCCCAATTAAATTTTCTTAGAAAATTAAAAACTTTGGGTTGAAAATGGGCTTTTTTTGGTAAAAATGCAATTTTTTGGTTTAAAAAATAAGCTTTTTTTTTATTAAAGACTCAACTACTTTACTGCAAATTTATCCTTTTTTTATAAATCCTAGTGTTTTTAATTCGAAATAAAAATATCTTTTGGTTGAAATATAATTTTCCATAACAATTAAATTCAAAATCTTTTTACTAAAAATCAACTATTTTTTGGAAAATTTCCTTTTAAAATGAATAAAACTGTTCTCGAAATAAAATCGATTTTTTTAGTAGAAATATCAATTATTAAAGTTTTCGTTAAGAATTTATCGTTTTCGGTTGAAATTTCAACGTCACTTAGTTAAAATTTGAAATAATTTGTTGAAAAATAATTTTTTTTTAAAGTTTCATCACTTGCAAATTTTAACAATTCTGTATAAAATTTCATCTTTTGGTGCACTAATTCGTTTAGGATTTTTTTTTCTTGACTGATTTTTCTTTAGTTGAAAATTATCCGCTTGTTCAAAAGTTGAACTATTATATTAAAAATAAATACATACCTATTTTAGTAAAAATGTAACCATTTTTGCAAATATTTTTTCGGTTAAAAGATAAATAATCTTCTTAAAAATTTGTCTCTTTTAAATGAGCAAAACAGTTTTTTGTTTAAACGCCAAATATTAAAAAAAAATTCAATTGATTATAATGATTTAATAGAATTTCAAAGTTTTCACGGTTTCCAAGAAGTTGCACAGAATTTTCGAGATATTGGAATAATTTTAAGGATTTTACAGAATTTTAGGGTATTTTTAAAGGTGTCCGTGAAGTAAGGTGATAAAAAAGTCTTTATTAATCGTATGGCTTAAAAGATTTAATTTTAACATTAAAATTATTTAATAATTGAAGCACATTGAAAATAAATCAAGAAGTAAAAATTTAACTAAATTTAAACTTTCTTCATTTGACCAAAATAACTAATGTAGAACCGAAGAAAGTTCGTAAAAAATTCTGTGTCAACGGGTGAAACGCTTTTATTAACATGTTTTATAATACCTTATTATTATTATTTATAATAATTTACAACCACTTGTATTAATTTTTATATTGAGATCCTTATTTTTATTTTTTCAAAAGCGGAATTGGGAACGTCTTAGCGAACGAGTGAGCGCGTGGTTCAAAGCGAGAGTGCAAGAGTGATCTAGAGCGAGAATGCAACCGCATTTTAATCTACGTATGCTATTACATAACCTACTTACAAATCCTTGCGCTTCTAATCTGACCAACTTCCGTTTCCTTTTTCTTCCAATTCTTTTGTTACCACCATTTTGCCATTTGTTTTTTTTACATCCATTCTCTTATTCTTTCTCATTCGCTTCTCTAGCCTCCTAGAACTCGTTCACTCACTCTTTCCCCAATCCATCCTCCCATAGAATCTTTCGCACATTTTTTTGCAGCTTCTTTTATCTTACATTCCTCTTCTACATTCTTTTTACATGCTTCCATTTGCGCTTTTCGCATTCACAGATTCTGCATTTCTGCTCTCTTCCTTTTCCTCTAAATCTTTCTATTTTTTCCTTCTTGTCTCTCCCAATACCCTCTCTAAATAGTTTGGTACTCCTTAATTTTTTATCATCCTATACCATTTAATATATTTTAATTCCTCAATTATCCTCCATCTTCCTATTAATTGTATTTCTCTCTCCTTTTTTCTAATTCTTCACAATTTACTCCTGTCCCGTCTTCTATATCTCTAGCATGAAATAACTCCTTCCTTTGTTCTTCCCATCTCGTTATTTCTCGTACTTAATTTATTTATTTCCTGATGTGTTTTCCTACCATATTTTCCTCCTTTTCTAACTTTCCTCTCAAACCCTAATAGCAATACCATACAAGATGTTTTTTACTCTACCATCTCAATATCCTGGTTCGCTTTTTTCCTTCTTCTTTCTCCATTTAGCATTTAGCATTATTGAGAGTAAGAAGGGAAAAAATTGGAGAAGATCTGAAACGGAGGGATAGAAAGAGGAGATCGCAAATAGGACAGAGCGCTTGGGTAGAGAGGAAAAACGGACACATGGTGTGGATTGGAAGAGACCGGATATGGATAAATGGGGAGCAATGCTGCTAGAAAGGAAAATTAGAAGACATAAGGAAAAAAGGAAAAAAAGTTTTGAAAACGGTAGGAGGGAAGGAGACGAAAAAGAGTCTGGAGAGAAAACAGAAGGAATATTAATGGACAAGGGGGAAAAAGTGAGGAGGAAAGGAGAGAAAAGGGAAGAGAAAAACGTGAAAATAGCTTTCTAGAACGTGTTCGGTTTGAAGAACTAGAATAAAGGATTAGGGATAAAAAGGCTGTTGCCGAAAAGTTATCTGAGGACAATGCAAGAAGCAGGAAAAGAACACGTTAAAGAGAGAGGGATGGAAGGCATGGTGTCAGGCGTGAGAAAAGAATTAGTAGTAAAAGGTAAAAAAGATGGGAACAGTGAGGAAAAGGATGGAACAATGCAGCAGAAGAAACATATAGCAGAAGAGGGGAAGAGGAATTCTTGAGGGTAATAAGGAAGTGGATGGAAGAAAAGAAGGAAGAATTGGTTTTAATAGGAGGGGACTTAAATTCATGGACTGGCAAACCAAGGGGTGGGATTTGGGATGAAGAAAAGGACGCATATATAAGGAATTTAAACCTAGGTATACGGGCCGGGAGAGGATTAAGTTAGTCGACGTGATAGGAGAAACAGGGTGCTTGATATGTTATGGGACCATGAAAGGAGATGAGGAAATGGAGATCGCATGCATAGAAAAGGGAACAACATTACTATACTACATCTTAGCTGAAAAAATAATGCGACATACGATAGGGAGTATAAAGTTGGGAATGAGTTAGGTACTGAAGAAAAAATAGCAGGGGTAAAAAGAGGCTCATGGGACAAGAAATGAAGGGAGAGTAAAGAGAGGTTAAAAGAGTGTGTAAGAAAATGGAGAAAAGGCGAATTGGAGAGAGAGGTGTATAACAGGAGAAAAAGAGAACATAAGAAGATGCTGGAAAGTAAAAGACAAAGGGAGAAGGATGAATATGAGGCAGAAGTAGAAAAAGCGATCAAAGAAGGTAGGGTATGGGATGTGATAAATAGGGATAGAGGGAAAAGAAAGCATGTAAATAAAGAAATAGAAATATAGGAATGGAAGTATTATTTCAAGGGTCTATTAAGGGGAGAGCAAAGTAAGACCAAAGGGGAAAAGAGAAGGATAGTCCACAGTGAAGTGGAGGAAGGACATGATATAACAAGAGAAGAAGTGGATTAGGCAATAGACAGGCTAAAAAGAAACAAGGCGATAGGTGAATATGGGATGAAGAACGAAGTGATGAAGTATGAATGTGAAGGAGTTAGGGATGAGATTTGGAAGATCTGCAACAAGGTCTGTAAAAGAGTTGGGTTGGCCGGAAGAGTAGATGACAGGAGTGGTGGTACCCCTTGTCAAGAAAGGGGAAGGAAAGAAGGTACAGGAATACAGAGGGATGACTCTAATGCTAGTCGGCTATAAAATATATGCAAAAATCTTAAGAAAAAGATTGGAGAGTCAGGTAGAACAAAGGGAAAGTATTTTGCACAATCAGACGAGATTTAGTAAAGGTATGGAACTATAGACAACATTTACGTACTTAACTACTTAGTTAACAGAAATTTAGGGAAAAAGAAAGGGAAATTAGTCGCTTTGTTCGTGGATTTAAAAGCAGCGTTTGACTCAGTAAACAAAAAAGTGATATGGCAGGCAATGCAAGAGAGGGGTGTAGAGAAAAAGTTGGTGGAGAGGATAGAAGAAGTTTCTAGTGAGACCAGGATTAGGGTGAAGATATAAAAAAAAAGAGGTCAGGTTTTCTGGATAGGGAGAGGTATAAGGCAAGGGTGCTGGCAGACTTAGAGAAGAAGCTAAAGAGAAAGGTAAAGGAGAAACGGTTCTGCGAAATAACAAACTATACCCTCTAGCATACGCGCACGATGTAGTTTTGTTAGCAGATGATGAGAAGGGGATGAACCTAATAATGAGAATCTTCAAAGAGTATGGGGGGTGAAAACATTTGACGGTTAACTTAGATAAGACAAAGGAGATGTGCTTCAGAAATAAAAAGAGCAAAATAAATAACGTTTAGAAAATGAAAGGACAAAAAGTGGAAGTTGTAGAGGAGTTCTGTTACCTAGGTTTTTGGTTTGAGGTAGAAGGGGGAAATTAGCTGCAGGCGAGAAAAAGAATTGAGTGTATGAGTAAAGTGATGGGCTAAGTATGGGGTATATGGAAGAGAAGGTTCAAGGACGATTGGAGAATGAGGGTCTAGTTGTTTAATGCGTTGGTCTGGGCGGTGTTGATTTGTGGATTTGAGATCTGGAGATGGAAGGAACATAGGAAAGTTGAGACAATGAATGAGCGATTTTTGAGATGGTAATTGGGGTTAGCTGGAGTTGCCCAGAATACATATTGAGGGAAGAATTAGGGAGGGAAAACATGGTCACTAGACAAATTCAGAGAGCCTGGAGGTTTTAAAAAAAGCTAAAAAGCGGAGAGTGAAGCAGAATAACACAAGCATATTTGGGCGAGATTCGGAGCAATGAGGCGAGGGTCAATTTGGAAAAACAGAATGGGAGGAACAAAGGAGAAAAATAAGAAGTGTTTGTAATTAACAAGAAGGGGTTATGGAATGACAGGACATAGCTATTAGTAAAACAAGGAGAAGGGCGCTCGAAAAAGATTATGGATTCGAGTAACAATAGATGGTATATGATGATAAAAGGGTTGACGAAACCAGAATATCTGCAAAAAATAAAAATAGAAGAGACATGAAGTAGGTTTGTAAGGTTTAGAATGAGAGAAGAAGTGAGAGCATGCAGATATTGGATGGATCAAGAGGAAAATTTATGCACATTATGTTGATAGGAAATTTTGGATGATAATGGTTTTGGATGGTAATTACAAAATTTTAATAATTTAACATTTTTGAAAATTTTAAATTTTTTGAAAATTGTGAATTTTTTGAAAATTATGAAATTTTGATCATTTGATCATTTTAGAAAATTTGAATATCGCAGAAAGTTTAAAAAATTATTTAAATTTAACAAACTTTGGAGAAATTAAAAATTTGGGAGAATTGAAAAAGTTTTAAACTTTTAGAAATGTAGAATATTTTAGAAATTTAGATAATTTCAAATATTTTAATATTTTCGAAATTTTGAACACTAGCTAGATATTTCAGACGTTTAGGATATTCTATATATTTTTAATAATGTTTTTTCTAAATTATCTTAATTTCTGAATTTTTCTAAAATGATCTAAATTTCTAAATTTTGCCTAGTTTTTCCAAATTTCTAATATTTTCAAAATTTGTTAAAATTTTAACACTTAAAAAATTTCTAAGATGTTCAAAAATTCAAAAATTTTCAAAATTTCTAAAATGATCCAAGTCAAGCGTGTCTTTTAACAATTTTATTGTTTAAAATATTTTCTTTTCATGATGTCTGACACATTATATTATATTCAAGTACAAGGCTGACCAAATAAGGTCACTACCACTTGCCGGTCGCGAATGAGTTTCAAAACGCGGACAAACGACATCCAAGCGACTGTTCACAGAATTTTTGAAAAGAATAAAATTTTTTTGTAAAGTGTGAAGTTAGCACTTTAATATTGAATACGCAATATATTTTTAAGTTTTTTCCTCCAAACGACAAAATTTGATTTCGTGCAAACTTCAAGGACATTTATTAAATATTGAAAGAAATTTTTAAATATATTTTAAAATCCATAAGGTTATTTAAAAGATTTTAAACGATTTTAAATATGTTATGCTCTTTTTTAATATTCCAAGTCATTTTCAACAATTTTAAAAAATTTCCAGGGATTTCAAAGGATTATAAATATTTGATGATATTTTTAAAGATTCCAATGAATTTCTTATAGATTAGAATTTATTAAAAGGACCTCATTAAAAGGACCTCATTTAACTAAAAAAATGTTATTGCTTTTAAAAATTTTTCTTAAATTTCAGGAGAATTAAAAAATTTGTACGACGTCTGAGGAATTTAATAATTTTAAGAGACTTTAAATGTTGCTTCTAGGGTATTAAAATTCATGTCTCAGGATCTTAAAGAATTTCATAATAATTAAATATTTTAAGAGATTTGAATAAGTATCATCAGATTTTATGCACTTTGAACAGATTTTGTTACATTTTAATAAATTTCTAAGAATTTAATTACCAAAAATTGAGGAACTTCTCACGATTTTAAAAAATTGAAGATATTTAAAAATATTTCAATATATTTTCAAACATTTTAAATTTTTTAGAACGATTTATTGATATTTAAAACGAAATTTGAAAATTTTCAATATTTTAATAAATATAAAGCATTTCAAAGAATTTAAAGTATTTTTGAGAAATTTTCCATTGATTTCACAAAATTTAAAGGATTTAATAAATTTTCGAAGTTTGTAGGGTTTTTAAAATATTCCAAAGAATTTTAAAAGTATTTAAAAAAATTATGTGGATTTCACAGGATTTTAGGTTATTTTGAAAGATTCCAAGGGTTTTTCGACAACTTTAAAAATCAGCTTCTATCTTTTTCGGACAATATAAATTTTTTTTTGTAAAAAAATTAAACTTGTGGAAAATTAATCATTTTTTGAGAACTTACAAATTTTGTTGAAAATTTATCTTTATTGAATGATTTCAGCTGTGTTTTTTCAAAATTTTTAGTTTTCATTCAAAATTATTTTGCATGAATATCATTTAGAGAATTCATGGAATATCTACAATTTAGAATTTTCAGGTCATTTAGAGAAATTAGAATAATCAAGGAATTCTGGGAATTTGGAGAAATCAAGGATTTCTCAGAATTCAAGTAATTCTGAATCTAAAAATTCTAATTTTGCAAAAAAAAAAAATAAAAAGTTTTTATTTCATTGAAAAAGATAAGCATTTGTTTTAAAAGCCTTATATTTGATATCGTATTATTTTTGATAAATAAAATTAAAAAAATCCGTTTTAAGCACTTTGAATTTGAAATTCCGTTTTGGAGTTGTAAAATTAATTAATTTTTAGAAATTTAATATTGTTTAATAGTAGTTGATATTATATAAAACTGAAATAATAATAATATTTTTTAATAATATATTAAAAATCGAAGTCAACATGAATTATTATTTAACTAATCATTGGTTTTAATTATTTTTCAAAAAATATAATAATGTTTGGAGTCACTCTGACTTTTTTATATAATAGGAAACTGCAAACATTAATTTCAGAGTACATCCTTTAAAATAAAATAAAAACTCATAAATTTACAATTTCTTTCTTTATATTGTTTATTCCAAGTACTTTAGGCCATGAAAAGATAAAAAAAATTATGTGAGAAAGAAAATTAAAGAAACACACTATTAATAATATACAATTAATTATATTTAAAATTACTTATATATTTATAACATCAAAAAAAATTTAATTAATAATTTCATTTTTTTACAATATAACAGATTTAAAATTATTCCCAAAAAATTATATACATCATTAATTGAACATTACTTCCT